>JARPMJ010008917.1:0-31107 GCA_033366665.1 Phoxinus dragarum | reverse complement strand
CCACACAACTAAGTTAAAGCAACTTTTTGGCCATGTTGTTAAAACGTTGTTAGAAGGTCGGGTACGTTGTGCCAACATTCTGTGTTTGCTGTTTTTTTTTTTTTTGACGACCTGCTTATATAATCATTTAAAAGTGACCTGTATCCGATATTTGCATTTACCACAATACACTGCCGAAACAACCCAATGTAGACGTTCTGACCCAGAAAATTAAGTAAAACAGCGCGATATGTCAAGTAATAAAAATAACATCTATGATCATTTCGGGTGGGTCGCAGGTGGATATGATAAATCATTATTAACGAAAATATTAACTACATTCTCTAAAATATGAGCATGTTCCATTTTAGTTTAAGTTTCAAGGGATTAAAGCCTGTTTATGCCATTAAGAAAATGAAATTCTGGCAAATAATTTGTTTTTTTTCAAGAAATTTTCATTTAAAAGCAGCACTCATTCATCAGTGTATTATACCCGAGATGTGCACATAAACCGTCGCCGAGTCTGCCGTTGAAGGTGATGATAATCAATTTAGACATCACAATCAAACATGTTGGGGTACTATACATCTCATAACTGTGCACCATTAGCCCTAAATTGAAATGTCCAAGGACAGCATACAGGGACCATGTTGAATAAGTTACAGGTGGGCCCTTCCTGTGCCTATTTGTCCCCCTGACGCCCATGTGACCACGAACGGCCTGTTCGTCCACGGGCAATCTAAGTGACAGTAATTATATTATTAAGGAAAAGCTATGGGTCAATGCACAGGAAACACCATATAAAAAAAAAAGTTCATGTACATTTCAGCTCATAAAAATGATGAATATGCATACAAATACATTGTCCACGGCAAGCTAGTTAAATAAGCTATAGTTGGTATGTTTTGGTGAAATAGATGAGAGAGACAAAACCATAATTTAAAATATTTAATTGTTTAACCATGATTTAACAACATTTATTATTTATAAAAGTACAAAACGAACATAACACAGAACAGTAAAACAGATTATATTTAAAAATACAATATATAAAACGACATAAATAAAAAATATAAAACTATGACATAAAATATTTGAACTTTATACACATAAACTATTTACAAACAAAGAAGGTCGCTGAGGTCTACGGTGCACAGGTCTGTGCTTTGCTGCAGAACTTGGCAAATGAAAAAAGGAAAAGGGAAACAAAGAAAAAACAATTAACAATCAAATAAATAACACAACAACAAAACTTGGTTTCATGCATGTACACTTATCACCTATTACTTACCTTGTGGACCTGAAGACTCCTGTTCATCCTCGCTAATTTGCTTGAATAAATCATCTAAGAAGAACAAATAAAGGTCCATTTTTTTTTTATTAATGTGCTGTTCATGGAAAAAACAATACAGTACAAGTTTAAACAATTGTTCACCCTGATACCTACCGAGGCTTTCGACTTCCGGCTGGGGATTACTGCTCTCCACAACATTAAAAAAAGTTATTAATGCATTGTTCTTGTATAAACAATATAGCATAATTACATGATGATCACCCACCCAGAAAGCTTGGAGCCCCTTCCATTTCAAACTTGTCTACATAAACACACACACACACACACACAGAGACTCAATAGTTTGTTCAACATCTTGTAAAAAATATGTTTTATTCCCATTGCAAAAAATCATTCAAAACCTACCCAGCACCCAACTGAAGGCACTCCTCTGGAATGGCCAGGGGGCTCTCAACAGGGACATCCACAGCTGACAGGACAGGAGGGTCAAGTTGTTGCCTGTCCCTAATTGTTTGAAGCTGATCCTCTGCTACCTTTATCTCTAACTCCTTGGTCAACAACTTGACCATTTTTCCCTGAAGAGAGAGTTTTATTCAAAACATTTTTTTAATGAATTCACAAAAAACAAGTATGCTAGTTTGAGATTATACTTACTGTCAGCTCTGGATGGCCCGATTTAAAGTGCCGCTCCACATTTTCATATATTATCCCACACTGTGGGCACCTTATGTTGCGGAGCTTGATTCTGCCCCTTGCCAGTCGCAGTAACACCTGTCGCTCCTCCGGATCCTCTATGTGATGCTGCGACCGGAGGTGATGCCGCAAATGGATGATCTTGGCCGGGCACAATGGACAAGTCAGCAGCATCTTTAAAAAATGGAAACAAAGTTAGTTCACACAGGTGGGCAGAGAAAGGGCCCGCCTGTAACTTATTTGACGGGACCTCTTTAGGCTGTCTGTGGTCAATGAATTAATAGGTCATAATTCATCATTATAAATGTAAATCATAGAGTACAGTGCACAGGGAAGACAATCCAACATGTTGGTATACTTTACAGTTCATAATTATGCATTATTAGCATTAAAATGGCATGACCATGGACAGCTTACAGGGACCCTGTCAAATAAGTTACAGGTGGGCAGAGAAAGGGCCCACCTATAACTTATTTGATGGGACCTCTTTAGGCTGTCCGTGGTCAATGCATTAATAGGTCATAATTCATAGGCTGAAATATTCTCAAAATATCACTTTGAAAATTACCTTGTCGAAGGGCTCCGTTGGTATGTAGGTATATGATAGGATGTTCGAGCAGCTGCTTTCACCGTCTTTTGAAATGAAATTTGAGGGTTAGGGGCGCTTTTTACATATTCAAAAAATAATAGCATTTTCAAAAAATATTTTAAACAAGAACATGTATTAATAAAAAGGGAAAAAATTACATGCATTATTATAATTAATGTTACCTGTCAATGGAAAGCTTTTGTAGGTCACGTCAAAGAAGTTACAAGTGTCACTTGTCAAACCATAACTTACCTAGTGATCCACAAAGGCTTTCCGTGGACAGGGCATTCGCGAGTCATATTTTAACGGTTTCATAACAGGTTATAACAGGTATAATTTTTTTTTTTTTTTATTTACAATGAAACATTCATCTTAAAGGAGAACTCCGGTCAATTTTAACATTGAGCTCAATTTTTAGTAAATTTGGAGTGCTGTCAATACAGAGAACAACGACAAAAATCGTCTACTGTGGACCGAAAACAGGAACTAAAAAAACAGGTCTGTGCGCTTGTTGAATTAACATAATTTTTATTCATATCTTTCACATCTACTGCAGTCAGATTCACCGTGTTCACTCTGAAGGAATCACTCAACATGGCTGGGCACTTGTATGACACATCAAGGATGATAAGAGAAATAAAAGCAGGTTTAAAATTAGACCCCATTCAAGTCAATAGGGTGCACATTTTAAAAAGAGGATAACACGGTGTAGGCAACACCGATTTTTGTCGTTGTTCTCTGTATTGACAGCTCTCCAAATTTACTAAAAAATTTAGCTCAATGATAAAATTGACCGGAGTTCTCCTTTAAAATAAAAATGATAAAAATTTAAAATAAAAACTGTAATTCCAACCTGTAATGGTTCCAGTCGTACCATGCAAAGCCTATTAACCCTCTAGGCGCCACGGTCGAGTTTACTCGACAAGATGCGGCACTGAATAAAACGGCCGATTTTGTCAAATAGGGTGTCAAATTTCCTTCGACCTCCCATCCACTAGTTGGCAGACATGTTATACTTCATCCCCAACTCAAAAAAAACGTCATGTTTTTATACAAAATCTTCAAGCTAGAGCGCATTGAATCAGCGCGAACAAAAGCGGAGCTAGTGTGCGAGTGAGCCATTTTATCAGAGCAATATTGTCAACGTCAGCGAGTATTTGCATTAGATTATTATTATTATTATTATCTAATTGCATCAATAAAGCTTACCCACAATGAAGTGTTGGGTCTTCTATTCGCGGACCCTGATTCTGAAGGAAAATATCTGCATTCAGAAGTTGACGGTGATTATGAAAGTGAAAGTATAGCGCGTACGTTACAACAAGCACAAACGGTGAATCCTTTGCCCAATGTAGATGGTCCTTTGCCCAATGTCAGTGGTGGGAACAATGTTTCCCGGGGTCGGAGTGTTCATCGCGAAGTTAGCAGGCGTGTTATTGTTGTGGGGAACGAGGCGTGGATTTTTTTTCCGCGCTAGCCATGTAGTTTGTCTTCTGACAGTTTGCCTCTCCGCAATCGCGGTGACAATATTGTTGTGGAGACTTTGTCTAAAGCTACTGGGTATGTTAGACGAGGTCAAAGTATTCATAGGACAGTTATGGGGCAGGGTGGGGAGTCGCAATGACAATGACAGTAGTCCGAGCTGTGCGCACTCGGCGCGCGCGCGAGAAAGAGATCTGGCCGCGCCCGCGCTGCTCGTAGCAGGAGCAGAGGCGGTGTGACACGGGGCAACTGAACAGGTCTTGTCTACTTGTGTTTGTGTGTCATATGAATAATATATATGTGCCCCATACATGGAATAAGAGTGCCTACTGTATGTAAATGGATAATTTCTACAGCAAAAGGCCAACCGCTACATGCATTCGGTTTGTTTCTACCATTTAATAGTAATGATTTACAGTTTGTTTACTACTTACTATTTACCTGAGCATTCAGTATTGTGCAATATAGCATACAGAAGGTGAGGGACATTTTGGGGGGAAAGAAGTGCTGCATTTTATTATTTAAACATGTGACTTTTCATGAAAATTCTATAATCCATGATTGCCGCCACCATATGACGTCATAATATGCAAATTAGATGGGAAAATTTAATCCCTACATAAACTTTGGGTCATCCTTAATATTTCTCTCATTTACAGAAAGTCTCTATCTTTTATCACTTTTAAGATATAGACTTTTGAAATTAAAGGGGTCATGACATGAGAAACCAAATTTGCCTTGATCTTTTGGTATATAAGAGGTCTGTGTACCATTAAAACGTCCTGCAAGTTTCATAGCTTAAGACGTCCTCCCCATTATAAACGAATCATATTTAATCAAGCTCTAAATACAGCTCGTTCTGGATCCATGGTAAGAAGTGACGTCACGGTACGAAGTGACGTACCAGCGTTTGCATATGACCGCCTCCGGCAAAACACAACTACGCTTTAAGCGCAAGACAACTACGCTCATTTCGTATCATTGTCGCGCCCGCGCGCCGCGCGCCTCACAAGTGTTCAGTCGACGGACAGCGAGTGGGTCTGTGTACAGGGAAATGACGATGCCACGCAGATGTGCTGTTCCTGGCTGTGGACAAACAACATATTTGAATACGCTGCGAAAGATCCAGTCGTCAGGGAAAAATGGATGCACTTTATTTTTTGCGGACGTCTCAGTCACGGCAGTGTTAATTTAAGCGTTTGTTCTATACATTTGAAGGATGACTGTTTTGAGAACAAATCCCAAAATGATGCTGGCTTTGCCAGAAAACTGTTGCTCAAAGATAAGTCCATGCCGACTATTCTGGGCTCAACAACGACGACGCAAACTGTAAGTAATGTATTTAAAACTTTAAACTACTTTTTAAATACACTGAATCCGCAATGTTCTGGCTGGGGGCGTTAATAATTGATGCATAGGCACTGACGTTAGCCAATCATAACAGTGGGCGTTAACACTGAACTCTTAAAGGGGAAACACCCCCAAAACAGACTGTTTGAATCAGAGGATGAGAAACAGGGTGGGAAAAGGTCATAAATCACTACATTTTAAAAGTTTTTTGTAAAAAAAACTATAGTAATACTATAATTGCACCTAAGGGAACATAATAATAAAATAAAAAAACCCATGTCATGACCCCTTTAAGATGTCAAAATCGAACGTTTTAGGAAAAAACCTCTGGCGCCTAAAGGGTTAAGCTGTAGGTGGGACGATCCACTCCATTTACAGGTAAGTGTACAGTAAATTACTTTAAATTGCACTCCATTTACAGGTAAGTGTACAGTAAATACTTTAAATTGCACTCCATTTACAGGTAAGTGTACAGTAAATAACTTGCAGTCCATTTACAGGTAAGTGTACAGTAAATTACTCTAAATTGCACTCCGTTTACAGGTAAGTGTACAGTAAATTACTTTTGTATGTCTCCTTGCCCTCCTTGACCGCGGTGTGGTGGACGGCCACGCCCCTCTTGAGGGACTTCCGCAGGCTCCCCATCTCCCTGCGAAGGCCGACCAGGGCTTTGCTGGATAGGCGGCAGGACTGCGGAGGGGTTTCAGACAGGAACCGCATGAAGCAGCCGACGTACAGCACGTAGTGCTGGATGGTGGTCACCGCCATCTTGGCCTGTCGAAGGGAGCTGACCCAACTGCAAGAAGACAAACATGGTTACAGAGGCGATAGATTATTTTCAAACTGAGCCCACGACGGGATAAAAAGTCACTCACCTGTGTATCCTGGCAGTGTCGTTCAGGAAGCGGAAGTCGGCCAGGTTTTTCTTGCCCCTCGACATGACCGCCAGAAATTTTTTGATGCGGTACACCTGACAGCCAACGTTTTCCTTCAATTTGTTGCCAGGGTACGGGCCTTCCCTGTGCCGCCTGTACTCCTCCACGATCTCGTCTGCAAAAAAAGAAAGAGAGAGAGAAAAAAAAGAGAGAGAACAGGGGAAGAGCAAAGAGTTAGTGTTGGCACAGCCACAAGTTAAAAATGATAAAAACAGATAAAAGCGTCACACTCACTCAGCACGGCCACGTGGTCGGGGTAATGGGGTTGATCTTCGTCGACATCCTGCGGCTGCTGACTGGTGGAAGGCTTCGCCCCGTCGACGTCAGGCTTCTCCTCGCCGGTGTCGGGCAAGTCACGGGGCTGCTGCATGTCAGAGGGTACCTCAGGGGAGGACTTAACGTCCTCTTCCGCAGGGCCGCATTCCTCTTCTTCCGGGCCGAGAGAGGAGAGGAGCCTTTGGGCCACCTGCCCGATTCGGGCCGAGCCCAAGGAGGTCGACCTCCTCTTCAGGATGTGATAACGCCTGGTGACCATCCTGAGCGTCTCACTGAGGGTGTCGACCTGCCTCTTCAGGTCGCCCACCTGCGTTCTGAGGAGCTCTTTTTGTTTTTTGCAGCCCGGGTTGTCGCACTCCTCCTCCTCCAGGTCCTCTGGGTCTTGGGGGATAGACGCATCCTCCTCCATGAGCTGGTGCTGCTCCAGGTCGAGGGTGGACACCATCGGTACGGCCGGGTCGGAGGCCCTCAGGGCAGTCAGCTTGGCCAGACACACCCTCCTCTTGCAGAAGCGGAGCGCTTCGTCCTGTACCCCCACCGAGACCTCAGAGTGGGTACGGATGTGGTGGTCGAGCCGGTGGGATAATTTCCCGCACGCCGGAACCGGGCAGAGGCCTGCACGGGCGTTCACCTCGCCCCGACTCCATGGCCAAGAGCAACTTCCTCTCCTCCGGGTTCTTCACGCTGTGCATGGTGACCAGGTGCTGGCCGAGGCGGGCGTACGAGCACAAACACAGC
Organism: Phoxinus dragarum; assembly: GCA_033366665.1. NCBI lineage: Eukaryota > Metazoa > Chordata > Actinopteri > Cypriniformes > Leuciscidae > Phoxinus > Phoxinus dragarum. Next base: position 23,771 of record JARPMJ010008917.1, on the reverse strand, counting down.
GGGCACGTTTCCACTGGCATCTTTACACGAGACAGGAGACGACGAGCTCACGGACTCTCTCGTTCAGTGGTCTAGTGTGGAGTGACTAGGGTCGACTCACTGCCTAGAGCCTCTAACTGTACACTTACCTGTAAACGGAGTGCAATTTAAAGTAATTTACTGTACACTTACTTGTAAATGGAGTGCAATTTAAAGTAATTTACTGTACACTTACCTGTAAATGGAGTGCAATTTAAAGTTATTTACTGTACACTTACTTGTAAATGGAGTGCAATTTAAAGTAATTTACTGTACACTTACCTGTAAATGGAGTGCAATTTAAAGTTATTTACTGTAAACTTACCTGTAAATGGAGTGCATTTTAAAGTAATTTACTGTACGCTTACCTGTAAATGGAGTGCAATTTAAAGTAATTTACTGTACGCTTACCTGTAAATGGAGTGCATTTTAAAGTAATTTACTGTACGCTTACCTGTAAATGGAGTGCGATTTAAAGTTATTTACTGTACACTTACCTGTAAATGGAGTGCATTTTAAAGTAATTTACTGTACGCTTACCTGTAAATGGAGTGCAATTTAAAGTAATTAACTGTACACTTACCTGTAAATGGAGTGCATTTTAAAGCAATTTACTGTACGCTTACCTGTAAATGGAGTGCATTTTAAAGTAATTTACTGTACGCTTACCTGTAAATGGAGTGCATTTTAAAGTAATTTACTGTACGCTTACCTGTAAATGGAGTGCATTTTAAAGTAATTTACTGTACGCTTACCTGTAAATGGAGTGCATTTTGAAGTTATTTACTGTACACTTACCTGTAAATGGAGTGCATTTTAAAGTAATTTACTGTACGCTTACCTGTAAATGGAGTGCAATTTAAAGTAATTAACTGTACACTTACCTGTAAATGGAGTGCATTTTAAAGTAATTTACTGTACACTTACCTATAAATGGAGTGCAATTTAAAGGTCCCATGACATGAAATTTTCACTTTTTGAGGTGTTTTAACATTAATATGAGTTCCCCTAGCCTGTATATGGTCCCCAAGTTTCTAGAAATTTCAATCAGTGTAAATCAAGCTTTTGCTATCTTTCTCTGCCTTTGAGAAAGTGGAAGCTCAATCGGGCTGATCTTGAATCTCCTCCGTATGACGTCATACGGAGGAAATGTTACCTCCCCTTTCTCTGCTTTGCCCGCCCAGAGAATATTTCCAGTCCATGAGAAAATGAGCTAGGAAGTAGGAACGCGTGCGCGATTGTAGTTTGTCCACGGGAGATATCATGGCTTTTGAGCGAGTGAAGCATTATAATTGCTCAATAATTGGATGTACAAATGAACACCGAAGCCTTTTTTTTAGTTCCTTCATCCAAGCCCCAGAAGAACCAGTGGATTAATTTCATTTTCTCTGGAAATGCGCCGACACAACTCCCCAAAGTTTTGCATGTCCGCGGCAAAAATTTCACCGACGACTGTTTCCTGAACTTAGGTCAATACAGAGCTGGCCTCGACGAACGTCTGAAAATACATTGATTGAGCTACCAAGCAACACTTTCTGATGTGTAAGTTAATTGTTCAAGTTCAGACAGGTAATCTTTCTCTCAAATCGTTCAATACTGCTGTTTATGCCTCAGTAAGTCAAGCCAGTGACTAAAATATCAACTTCACATCGTTTCTTTTAGTAGGATGAAAATAATCGTATTTAAATTGTGAATCAATTATATACAGAAAGCGATCAAAGAGCAATCTTTGTAGGAATCGCGCGCACGCGTTCCTACTTCCTAGCTCATTTTCACATGGACACAGCGCGATCGAGTTTATCTGGACACTTGCCAAACTCGTTATGAAATCAATGACGCACGTTACACTGCACATGAAGCTCTTACTGTATTTACATCATCGTGTTTGCATTGGTGAAAGCAGTGAGAGTGCAGAAACTGCGTTGCAATGATAAGCTCTTCATTCTCGCGATCAACAACAGACTCATCTGCTTGCTCAATGCTCATCACGGCAGCATTTTATGTGATGGGAATAGATCTAAATACTTTAAAAACTTCTGACGATTTGTTAATCTCGATAGCTGTAATAGTAAAAACGTATAATAACTGTAGTAAAAGTATTCGAGAGAGTTTCACATGTAATAAGTAGCTATTTCATATGCAAGCATGTCAGCCAATCACAGCAGTGGTCGGTTACACTGAAGTTTCACACAGACACGCCCCTTCAAACAGAGCGTTCAAATCAGAGGCTAAAACTGGGCTAGGAAAAATGCCTTTTGTTTCTAAATTATGACTTTTTTTAATCTAAAAAACATACTAACATTATAAGGGCAACCCAGGAAACATTATAAAATAATATTATAACCCCATGTCATGGGACCTTTAAAGTAATTTACTGTACACTTACCTGTAAATGGAGTGCAATTTAAAGTAATTTACTGTACACTTACCTGTAAATGGAGTGCATTTTAAAGTAATTTACTGTACGCTTACCTGTAAATGGAGTGCAATTTAAAGTAATTTACTGTACACTTACCTGTAAATGGAGTGCAATTTAAAGTAATTTACTGTACGCTTACCTGTAAATGGAATGCAATTTAAAGTAATTTACTGTACACTTACCTGTAAATGGAGTGCATTTTAAAGTAATTTACTGTACGCTTACCTGTAAATGGAGTGCAATTTAAAGTAATTAACTGTACACTTACCTGTAAATGGAGTGCATTTTAAAGTAATTTACTGTACGCTTACCTGTAAATGGAGAGCAATTTAAAGTAATTTACTGTACACTTACCTGTAAATGGAGTGCATTTTAAAGTAATTTACTGAACACTTACCTGTAAATGGAGTGCATTTTAAAGTAATTTACTGTACACTTACCTGTAAATGGAGTGCAATTTAAAGTAATTTACTGAACACTTACCTGTAAATGGAGTGCATTTTAAAGTAATTTACTGAACACTTACCTGTAAATGGAGTGCAATTTAAAGTAATTTACTGTACGCTTACCTGTAAATGGAGTGCAATTTAAAGTAATTTACTGTACACTTACCTGTAAATGGAGTGGATCATCCCACAGCTTAATAGGTTTTCCATGGTCAGACTGGAACCATTACAGGTTGGAATTACAGTTTTTATTTTAAATTTTAATAATTTTTATTTTATTTTAAGATGAATGTTTCATTGTAAAAAAATAAATAAATTATACCTGTTATGAAACCATTAAAATATGACTCGCGAATGCCCTGTCCACGGAAAGCCTGTGTGGATCACTAGGTAAGTTATGGTTGGACAAGTGACACTTGTAACTTGTTTGACGTGACCTACAAAAGCTTTCCATGGACAGGTAGTATTAATTATAATAATACATGTAATTTTTTTTCCTTTTATTAATATATGTTCTTGTTTAAAATATTTTTTGAATATGTAAATAGCACCCCTAACCCTCAAACATTATTTCAAAAGACGGTGAAAGCAGCTGCTCAAGGGTATATACAGAAATTCTTAAGTTGAATTTAATACCTTTTTTAATACATTCACAATTTTTTTTAATACCAGCACAAATTCAAGTTGCAACTGTAGCGGCGTAAAGTGAAAAGTAAAGTAATCTGTAGTCTAATAAAGTAGTCTGAAAACTTGCATTTCCCCATAGTGTCCAGGGTTTTCCTGGGTCAAAATTGGTCTTCGGTGGTGGCCGACAGACACTGTCATCCTTACTTGCCCTCTTTTTTTTTTCTTTTTTTTTAAAAGCTGTGAATTTACCACTTGATTTCATAGCTTTGTAAGATAAAATCCTTCTTTGCTAGACCTGATCATTATTGTGGTATATAATCATATGAATATCAAAAAGTAGATTAAAAAAGAAGCATTCAAAAGTTTATTTTAACTAATAGTCTAATTTTATACCATATACTGTACAATTGAATAAAATTAGCTGCCAGATAAAAAATTAGCTGCTAGATAACAATAACATGCTTTTTTTTCTGGTTTCACCTCACTCCAGTCTAAACTAAATTATTTTTTCCCACACATTATAAGATAAATAACCTGAAAATACTATGTAGTTTACATACATGAATTGTCTGTTCATGTTACTTCACACACAGTGCATTAACTAATGTTAACAAATACAACTTTTGATTTCAATAATAGGCTACTACTAGTAATGGTGAAATTAACATTAAAAAAAGATTAATGCTGTAGAAGTGCAGTTTGTTACGCTTTGGTGGCCGCCAAAAAGAATTCAAAGCAGGAAACCCTGATGTCTGACTGAATGACTCTTAAATGACTGAAATAGAAGCGAACTCGCGAGCAGGTTTGGCAGCAAGCCAGCCGGGTAACCACTTTGTTTCAGCACGCGTGCCAACGAACACCACGTCACACGATATCGCTTAGGTCCTACTCGCAACATATAAATAAATCCACACGAATTTTTGAAGAAACGCCTGCACTAAACACAAATTGAAACTCATAGGCCTAGTTGGATGGGGTCCGAAAATGTAATACCTTGTCAGATGACGTTTATTACTTTTTAATACTTTTTAATGGCCTTAATTTTGGCTAATTTCATTTACTACCTTTTAATACTTTTTACAACCCCGCGGACACCCTGGACAGAGAGTCGCGTGGTTATGACGCAATCATTAGCCTATTTTTACAAAAACGGCTTCTACGGGGCCATAACGTGAGGTACAAGGTAATGGAGCCTTTTATACATTGTTGAGTTTCTTTAGAAATAAATAATGTACAAATGGAGTCTTTGGACACCTCAGATGTAAAGTTATTCGCTGTCAAAGTGACAACAAAATGAATGGGAGTCAATGGAATGCTAACAGCAGGTGAAGTTCTGCTACAATGGCGGCCCCCGGGGAGGCTTCAGTTTCCGGCGGATGGATTACCCCCTTGGTCAGAACATTTCAAGGACCCCAAAAACACCTTGGTCCCCAGAGGGTAAATATGTGATATTGAGTAAGTTATATTTAGCTTAAACAACAGTGAATGATAGTAAACAGAGATTCAAAACAGAAAGATATACAAGGCTTACAGACGCAAACCAACGTAGCAGCTCAGCAACTCGGCAGTATCAGCAGGGCAAAAGATAATAGATAACAGATATCTGAAGAGATAACAAAGACATCTTTAGCTCATCTGAGCTGACATTTGGACACTTTCATTTTCCACTAAGCTATTCTGTTGTCATGCAAGCTCAAATTATTTGCCATCACAGTAATATAAATAAGCTTTAGAATCAATAGATAAAGATATAGAAATGACTACATGTGAGCTTAAATGTTCAATTATCTCTATACCGATATCAATTATATAAACTAACTTCGTAACTTTTACTTGCACTGATATAGCAATATCTTTTTTCTTTTAGTTGTCCTCTTTCATATAGGCAAATCTTCTTGCTGAGTAAATTTGTTTCAATTCTTAATATTCTGCATAAGAGGGAAGTGAATCACGCTGCTTTTCTCATGAGAAGTGAATCGCAGTGTCACTCTTTCTCAACACGTGATTGATTGTTCGCTACTGATGTCACACCTAAACTCAGGATCAAAGCCTGATCAGAGAAAGTTGATGATCAGCATCATGGTACCAACAAAGCCTGATTGGATTGGTTTGGTTTTGACTCTAATCTAATCCTGTAACCCTGAGTTTGTTCAACTACCACAGGCCCCTGGTGTGGTTGACACTACACAGTCGAACGCCTGTTTCACACATACTCCGTTTGCAGTGCGTACATGCGGTGCATATTTTTTTCCCGTACCCATGTTAACAGGTTAGAGCTTTCACACTGCACGCGGATGCGGTCAGGAGATCCGTTCCAGGTGCAGTGCAGTGATCGTTTCAGCACAGTCTATTTTTGCTGAATTAAAGTGACAGCGAAAGTTCTCTGGTCCATAGTTCGTGGTCAAAAAAATTTACACAAATTGACATGAAAATGTAGTAATTTCATCATAAATGCATTTAATTAAATATGACTATTTTTCACAGTCATCTTTTTACTTTAAGACCGGGGTAAAGCAAGGAAAACTACAATTTACTTCAACAAGACGACAGAATAACAAAACTCGTCTCATTCGTGGAGGTGGAAAAACAAGTTCTTTGTGACATGCAAGATTTATTGTATAAATATTTAAATTATGCAAATGAAAAGGTATGAGTCTGTTGTTTTTGTCAATTTTAAGTTTTAATTTTAAATATTTGCGATTTTAATATAAGTAGCCCTACATGGTTAAATATGTTGCTAATTGCTTGAGCAACTTAATATATAATCCATATAGAAGTAATGCATTGAATAATACGTTGTTAAAATTGTGTTTAAACATGAATATGTCTATTAAAGAGTGTATATGTGTACAAAGAGAATCGCACTGGTGACAAAACATTTTTCTTTTTTTTTTTGAAGTTGCTGATAACTTCTGGATTTGAAATACAAATAGAGAGTTTGTGGTACAGCACAACAGATCAGTATAGATCAGTTGCGCACTGCAAACGCACGCAGCATATGTGAAAGAGATATGAGCATATGAGATTACAGCACTATAGCGCGTGCTAGTAATGTACCGCATATGCACTGCACACGTAAGAAAAGCATTTATTGTTTCCACTCAGTAAGATCAAGTGATTTATGAAAGTGGCCATGATCTCAGAATGTGTTGTTCATTTGAAAAACCACAACAAGCTGCAACAGATGTGACCGGCTCAGTGAACAGATAGAGAGCAGTCGAGGTAATCACTGATAGCAACTCTGATGTTTTTAGCCAGTGTTAGTCTGGATTATTTTCACTGTGTGTGTGTGTGTGTGTGTGTATTTGGTTCTCAACAAATTATGCTTACTATCTAATATGTGCTGATTTAGTTCTGTTTACTGAAGTTTTGCCTGTTGTAAGTGCCCTAGCCTTTCACAATCTGTGACTTTCAAGGCTTTATTAATTGTATGGAAAAGTGCTTTTTAGAGAATTCTAAACTGATTCTGAAAACTACTGAACAACTACACTGCCAACAAATACAATTTTATCTGAATATGCTGCCCTTAATAGGACAATTGCTATAAATGGAAACATTTAAGTAGGTCTACTGAAGCTTGTGGTTATAGGTATAAATACAATGGACTCTCTGCACGCTTGCTTCTGCATTTAGCCTCATTACCATTCTCCGGTGAAGAGCAGTGCATGGAAGTTAAGAAAACGAAGCATAAAATTAAATGTTGAGGAAATATCACACAACTGGACACCACAATATTGATATGATACACCTTCATGCTAAAGGTAATTAAAGCTTTCATATACTTTATTACTAAAATGTTATGTTTTGTTTTAATGCAACATAGGGTAAAACGGGGCTAAATGCACACCTTGTACTTTTCACTCCTCCCATAGTGTATGATTGCAGATCAAATATATATGTCTGTATTGAACATTCTTTCTTTCTGTCTTTATTATTTATCTCGAACAATCATCATTGTTGCAAAAACAATCAAAACAATATTTAAAAACACAAAATAAAACACAAACATGAAAAAAAAAATACTACTGAAAAAATTATAATAATAATACCAAAATAAAAAAAAATATTTTGAGAAGGAGCAGGCAGAAGCAAACAGCTTTTTTGGTCCTGCCCCTATTTCACAAAATATTATTATTACAAAGCAAGTAGATATGCAATTACAGCATACATTTTTTCAGATCTTACTTAACTCACAACAATACAACAATACCTTTACGACAATACTTTTACAATACAGATTTAGTCCTGTGTTTCAGTCTATGCTTATCTATATTGGTCAAATAATGATTTCTTTAATCTATTTTTGAACCGAATTATATTATGGCTCTGTTTGATGTCATTATTCAGTCCATTGCATAAGGTCACCCCACAAACTGATACACACATGTTTTAATAGCAGTTCGCACAAGAGGTTGTTTGAACATACAATATCCTCTTAGATGATATCCCCCATCTCTTTCATTAAACATTGCTCTTATGTTACCTGGTAAATTATTTGCTTTGACTTTAAACCTAAATTGTGCAGTTTTAAATGTAACAATGTCCATAAATTTTAACAAATGTGAATGAAAAAAACAGATGATTAGTGTGCTTACACTTCCACACAATATAACATATATGGCAAAATAAGTGTGCCGTACAGGGTATTGTATTTAAGTAATGTATTTTTGTTCAATATGTATCTAGTTTTACTCAAAATACCAATACTCCTAGCCATCTTCATGCACAAATATTTGATGTGGGGTTTTATGGTCAAGTACAACACCCAGAAATTTACATTCATAGACTTTCAATTGTTTCGTTATCAGTTACCAATCTAACATCTGTATTTATAGTACGATTTCCAAATACCATGAATTTAGTTTTGTTCAAGGTGAGAGATAACTTATTTGAATCAAACCAGAGTTTGAATTTATTCATTTCAATTGTAACCATTTCCATCATCTGCTGCAAATTATCCCCGCAACAAAAAAACATTTGTATCATCTGCAAAAACAGTACATTTTAGTACATTTGATACATTGAAAATGTCATTTAGATAAAGAATAAACAGTTTTGGGCCTAAAACGGACCCCTGTGGAACGCCACAGGAAATACTGAGGCTTACTGACCGATGATTACCCATTTGTACAAACTGACTCCTATTTTCAATATAGTTTTTTATCCAATTATAGCCCACACTTCTGATGCCATACCTTTCCATTTTTTTAACAGGATTTCATGATCAACAGTATCAAAAGCTTTTTTTAAATCAATGAAAATCCCCACTGCATAGTTTTTATTTTCAATACAATTTGTTAATCTTTCTACTAACTCAATTAGTGCCATAGACGTTGATCTACCAGATCTGAATCCATACTGACTGTCCATTAGCAAGTTGTTTTTATCAATGAAATTATCTAGCCTTTTAACAAATAGTTTTTCAACTATTTTTAAGAACTGAGAAAGCAAGGATATCGGTCTATAGTTATTGTAAATATGTGAGTCACCAGATTTATATATATATATATATATATATATATGTGTGTGTGTGTGTGTGTGTGTGTGTGTAAGTAAAAGTTTTATTCATATTTTTACTTACAATCTCTATAATTTCTTTGCTTTCTACAGTTCCCAAAACAAATGAGTATGGATTTTTATCCACATGATCCATAATAGAGTATTTCATCCCTGTGTGCTTTATATCCATGGCTAGTTTAGGGCCCACATTTACAAAGAACTTAGTGAATCTGTCAACCACCACATTAATATTTGTCAACTGTATGTCATTGTCCTTGAAATTTTCCGGATCATTCAATGTATTAAGTCCTTTAGTAATAATAGTGTTTATTGTATTCCATATTCCTTTCACATTATATTTATTTTTCTCTAGTAAGTTATTATAATAATCCTTCTTAAATACCCTCATTATGTTAGTAAATTTGTTTTTATATTTCTTATATTTTAACTCAAATTCTTTGGCTCTATATTTTATAAAATTCCTATAAAGGTTTATTATAAAAAAAATGTAAGCATTTTGAATTGATTTAGACATCCAGGTTTTTTTCTGAATACTTCCTTTTATTGCAATATTGTTTTATTGGACAGTTTTTATTGTATAGAATTGTGAATATGTCTAAAAATAATTCATATGCAGTATTAAGGTCAGCTTCTTTGATTACTTCCTTCCAATTGTCCTTAATTAATTCCTTTCTAAATGCAGATATAGTTTCTCCGGGTCTCAATCTCCTATATTTATTCTCATTGCACTCCCTTTTCCCACTATAATTACAGTCATGAGTCACAATAATTGGTCACTTATATCATTAATTAATATTCCACTTAAAGAATTACTTTCAACATTGTTTAAAAAAAAGAACATCTATCAGAGTGGCACCATTACCTGTTATTCTGATTAGTTTAGTGATTGTTGGGAAAAAAACTCAAGCTATACAATGTTTCAATAAACTCTTCCGTCAATTTGTGATTAATAAATCAATATTAAAATCCCCACTGATTTTATGCTTTACTTTATTAAATATTTTTTTCAATTTTTCTATAAATATTTTAATGTTAGATCCTGGTTTCCTATATACACAACTTACCATGACATTCTTTGTTTTTTTCATACATAATTCTATTGTGATACACTCCATTATATCATCAATGACTACTGCCATGTTATCAACAACTTTGTAAATGATACCTTTGTCAACAAAAAGCACCGAGTGCTGAGGTGAATTTTTGTGCCATTAGTGATTTGAAAGAGAATAAAGTCAATAACGCCTTTAGCGCTGTTGTAGCCTACCCTACTAGTATGTTAGGCAAGGATCTATTTGCAGCTTTTAATCAAGACAGGAAGGAAATTAAGGAAAATAAAAATAAAATTGTTATTCCTTAGATTAACAATCATTCCAGTTGCTTGTTAAAAATCACGCTTAAAGGAATACTTTTTTTGGAAATTGGCTCATTTCCCAACTCCAATAGATTTAAACAGTTGAGTTTTACCGGTTTCGAATCCATTCAGCCGATCTCTGGGTCTGGCGGTAGCACTTTTAGCATAACTTAGCCCCTTATATTGGCATACATTTTTTATATTGGCATAATAATTGGCCCACAGATATTACATATTTAAAACAGTAATATCCTATACTAAACCTAAACTAATCTTGACACTATAACCAGGGGTGCACATAACTTTTTCAGTGAGTTACTCAGATGAGGACCAGGAGATGGTGTTTGGTACTCACCCCATATGTAGCGTGGCCACAGCTGTCAATCATGACGTCACATTTCCGTTTTTATAGCATAAAATAACTAACTAAAACCAAACTTATAAAAAATAAATAAACGAAAACTTAAATTTACATCAGCGTGAAAAGAACGACCTAAAATGATAGATAACACCTTTGGAAAAAAATTATTTGAAGTGTTATTTGATGGTTCAGATATATTTATTTGTATTAAATATAATTAATCCTTATTAAAGATATTAAAGAGCAGTGAATTTTCTCTTTTTATTTTGTTGTTTGATCAATATTAAGTGTACAGAAGGCATTAGGTTTATTACGCACTGTCACTTTAAGAGTGTGCACTGATGCACTGTATGTTCTGTAAAGACATAACCGACTGTGTTTACGTGAATACTCTCCAAAACGGACATTTAGACATAATGTTGTGTGTATTTGTCCATTCAGACGCGAAAGAGAGCTCGATTCAGTCCTTGCGCGCAGCGCGCTGTGTCTATGTGCGGGGCTGCACGCTTCGGGTCGTGTGTGTGTGTGTTCGCACAGAAAAACATACCGAATAAAGCTGTCTTTCGCGTCGTCACTCTTATTCAGATCTATCCATATGTCTGCTCTTCTCTTTCTTCCAGACGTTTACATTTTTTAACGATTTGAGACATGCATGCCGACTCGGTAGATCAGCACGTTACAATTCAAATGTGCGCATCTTCCACAAACGCAAATCAGTTCTGACTGGATCACTTCCCCAATCGTCCCTCCCTTACATTTCCGTCTAGTTTTTATTCGTCATAGTGGTCGTCATTTAAAACAAGGTTTTTATTTAGTTATCGTCTCGTTTTCATCTGTGAAAAAATTAAATTAACACTGCCTAGGTTGCATTTTGGCGACAGTACGCAAAGGCGCGTAGTAACACAAGTGGCATTACGCATTCCTGATTTTTGTCGCGCATGCGTACCTGCGTACCAGTTATGTGCACCCCTGACTATAACTATATATCATTTGAAAGCTTACAATCTCTAGTTTACATATTGTGACTGGTTTTCAAAATAAATTACAGAGGAGCTTACAAGAATATTTTCATACTCCTAAGGCGTGTTCAGACCTTTATTTTGAAATAGTGATGAACATGAAAAATCATGAAAGAATGGTAGAAACCTCAGTTTGTTTTCATGCCAAGATTTCAAAAGATAGCATCCATTCAATTCTTTTAGAAAATAAGGTCTGAAGATGTTTTAAATATAAAGAAAAAAATAATAGATTCACCATTTGTGATGTGGCAGCGAGCTATAATGCACATACTGTGTGTCCCTGGGTAACCACTAGAGGTCCTCTTCCCCCACGGTGTCCTACATGTGTTAACTACATTTCCCATCATCCTGTTCTGTCACTCATTGTTTCATTGCACACAGCTGTCTCCCGTCACCTTGTTAGTGTTTGTGTAAATATACCCTGTCTGTTCTAGTGTTTGTTACGGAGTCCTTGTCTATTATCACACCACTTCCAAGTACTGCTTTGTTGCATGTTTTGTATTGTTTTATGTTTTGGATTGCTTCTTTGGTTTTGACCCCTGCCTGGACTGTTTATGATTACGGATTACCCTATTAAAGCTGCGATTGGATCTAACCCCTGTTTCCCGTGTGTGGATCGTGACAGAAGGGATGATGGGAAATGTAGTTAACACATGTAGGACACCGTTGGGGAAAAGGACCTCTAGTGGTTAACCAGGGACCCACAAACCAGACACTGTGACACATACGTGTTCTTTCTGTGTTTCTTAGAGGTTGAATTCATTTCAAAATCTGCCAAACTTCCAACACTACTTCTGAATAGGATGTCTACTTCATAAATTGAGTGATCTGAACCATTATTTTTAAAATTTTCATACAAACAACATATGGAAATGGAGATGCCCTTATATGGGCAGTAATGTCCACTAGTGAAAAAGTGTGGTACTGCGCCTAAACAAAATCTTACTGAAAGCTTATTTTTTGAGATATCAACCTAAAATTTGAAACACAACTTGTTCAGATTTTTGGCTTTGATTTTTAATTTAATTTAATTTTTTTTGCATTTTTAGAGTCCACCAGGTTTTGAAAATATATATTTTATATAAAATATGAATAATATTTTTTTTTACATTGTACATTCTCATAAACTCAAACTTCTATAACTTTTTTTTCTGTTTAACTTTCTTAATTTATTTCACTTCTACAAAAATCTGCCAAATGTCTTCGTTAAAACAAGACCAATCTTACATTTATATTCCAAAGCATTCTTGAATTAAAACCATTTAAGTTCGGAATGTGCATTTTCATGTCTATTAAAAACAGGGGGTGCCGCTTAAGGGGCTAACAAAGGTCATTGAATCTGATTAGACCGTTAGAATCTCTCTAAAAAAAATGACCAAAGAGTTTAGATATTTTTCCTATTTAAACCTGGACTCTTCTGTAGTTACATCGTGTACTAAGACCGACGTAAAATGAAAAGTTACAATTATCTAGGCCGATATGGCTAGGAACTATATATCATTCCTGCGTATAATCAAGGAACTGCTGCCGTACCATGGGTGCAGCAGGCGCAATGATATTACGCAGTGCTTGAAAATAGGCTAACTTCCGTCAACATAACCAACGTGACAACCTGCTTGCACAGCAGGGAGCATGGAAGTTACTGGGTAATATTATTGCGCCTGCTGCACCCATGGTACGGCAGCAAAGTTCTCCACTGCTGGAGATACAATACGCTTGGAGAGGTCCCAAGTATCCTAGAGAATGCCGAAATGTTTATTTTCCATCAGAACAATTTATTATTTTTGCATAATTTGCTAAATGATATGTTAACATTACCAGTCTGTTAAACTAATTTGACAAGTATAAGAAATAAACACAAAAAGGATTGTGCATTTTTCACTTACTACTAGTTTTTATTAGTTGGGTTATTGAATGGGAATCGGAACCAGAAAATGTATTACGATTCCCAACCCTAAGTATGAAATTGATCATTTTGAGGAAATTTTTAACCCTTGTGCAACCTCATGGATATTTTTGTCTTTTTCGGTTACATGTTTTTTTTTTAAAATAATTTTGCCTGTGTTCATGCCAACTGCATAAATTTTGGCGCAGGTGTGTATTTTTTTTATTTATTCGAATTTTACTATTTCACCCGCCATTTCCTTTAATAAATCTATTTAGTACACAAAATAGTTCCATCCAATAAAACTGCTATATTCTCTCAATCCTACATGCCAACCCTCCCGATTTTTCCGGGAGACTCCCGAATTTCAAAGCCCCTCCCGAAAATCTCCCGGACCGACCTTTCTCCCGAATTTCTCCCGATTTCCACCTGGACAACAATATTGCTACACCATCCGTCACTGGGCGCCGTTTCAGACCGAACAATAATAAAGGTTACACACCTAGAAGTCAAGCGCGGCAATCAGAACGGAAAAAGAAGCAGTCTATGCGCTGTCAGAGCCGCCTATGGGTTTGCGAGCCTTCGCTGGGTTTGCGAGCCTTCGCTGACTGCGCGCGCGCCTCCCCACGAGGCATTTATACTTTGCGCTCGCCGGTGTACTATTCTTTGAAAAGATAGGGTGCGACTCGGTGTAATTGTCCTCTAAACCATCATCAGGGGTGAGAAGTCAGGTACACTCGTGAATGTTTATTTTAGTACACTTTAGTAGGCTACACCAAAACCACACTACAAAAGAATCGTGCAAAGCAGTAAAACAGATTATTCCTTGTGACATTAGAAAAAAATAAAAAATGGATATGAGAATGCAATCTACAACTAAATTAACGTTATCTTACATAATTTCTATGTTTTTATTTAGTTTTGTCAACCTTTTTATAAAACATGGCCATTTTTTTATTTCAAGGGCTTATGTCATTGTCACAACTGTTGATAACACAATCAAAGAAACCGTATTATTATCATTATCAATCACTAATGGCCATGGTTGGCCTCAGCTCATTAAAAATAATGAAGGGAGAACGAAACAACTGCGCCTCTCCTTGGTTTCAAACAGATTACATAAACTAAGAATGTGTTTTTTTTAATATAAATTACTTAATTTAAAAGAAGAGAATTCTAGCTTCATAAAGACAAATCTCTCATTCCTGAGTGACAAGTATTCGCTGAGTTACAGTTCATCGCGTTTCAGAATGGACTTCCCTGACAGAGAGTAGGCAGAACTCGCATCATGTTTATTTTTCTTTATTTGGCGAAAGACACAACACTTTGTTTTTATTGTGAGTATACACACAAAAAAAATAGAAACTTAACTGGATCGAATGATGTAAAACACTTAAATGTAAGATCAAAACCAACTGAGTATTTTAAATCTCTTTTGCACTGATAAGAAAAAAAGTGAGCAGATCCTCACAGATCCAGACTGACCCCAGAGGGTTAAGGGAGCGCACTTTGCACGCATTCAGTCATGGCAAACCATGCACGCAGCCTGCTTGCTTTTATGTTAAGTTAACAGTGGTTTGTGAATGTTAATGCTTTAATAACAAATTATTTATCAGGAGCATTTATTACTGATGTGTATGGTGGCGACACGTAGGCTAACACAAAGTTAAGTTAAGTTACACAAAGTTATGTTACACCTTAACTTAACACATTTTCTGCGGGAAACCCTACACAATAGCATAAAGAACATATACCTGGGAGGCTGAATAGGCTAAATTAACATTAGCCAGCGAGTCCAACAAGTTACCGGTCAGCAAGTTCACCAAGCTCCCGATCTCACTCCTCAACACTGATTACATTGAGTTCTTCCTCGGTGTCGCTTCTGAACAACTCCGCTAACTAGAGCGCCCTCTCGCGGCTGTAGACAGTAATGTTTTCTCTTGGTTCATCTCAGTCAGTATGAATTCATTTTGATATATTACCCCGGATTTTCACCAACTGCGGAACGGCTGCGTGTCGGCTCCGGATTTGTTGCTGAACGGTTGCGGCCGAGGACCCACGAGAACTCGCTAATTCACGTGTGATCGCGCGATATGTAGTTTCTTCATGTAGAAAAAATCTTCAACAGGCCTGTCTCCGCCCATTATGACGTTTTCAAGGTGTAGTGTAGGGAAATATGATCCGCCATGATCACGGTGTATTTTATTTTGAAAATTAAACGGATCTTTTATTTTGTTTTGGTTTGTTCTGTTTTTTGCTCGACTTCCTGTCCTGCGCACTCTGCCCTGTAGTACTGCGGAGCTCTCCGGCATCCGGCAAAAATAGAAGCTCTGCGTATCTGCTCCGGAGGGCTGCGGATCGCCGGAGTCGGATCGCAGCCGTTCCGCAGTCAGTGAAACTACACACAATGGGTCTCATTCATGAAGCATTCGTAAATATACGAGTAAATATGTGAGTGATCTGCGCATAAAGAGACATTCCCGAAAACTCTTCTCCTGATTCACAAATATTTCGTAAACGTCAGATGTGATAGTGAAATGTGTGTGTGTGTTAATGAATTCCAATCAGTCGTAAATGGGACGCGCGTGCACGCTCATTCTCAATTACCATAAATCCCACACATTAAATCCGACTGACAACTATATATGGGCATCATATTATGACACCAAACGAAGGATTTCAACATGTCTTCTTAAAAGTGAATTAAAAAGAAAAAATTCTCATTATCAGATAATATTTTATTATCAGAAGTTCATTCAAAACGCCACATTTTATTTTCAAGCGTACATAGGCGTATCAGGTCCTACAAAAAAGGAAGCTTGGCAGATATTACAGATGCAGTAAATGGAGTTTCATCTGTTAATCGAACAGTCCCAGAAATGAAAAGAAAATGGTTGGACATGAAGCTTGACTGCAAAAAACTTATTAGTTCACTTTGAAAAAATATAGCCCAGCACACTATTGAAAGCAATTAATTATTTGATTAAAGTGTTCCGTTTGCAGATGCTATTACTGGCTCTCATAATAAAAGTAAAAAGAAAAAACGAATGTAATTACTATATATCATATTTTTTCAAAATGTGTGTAAATATGTTCCCGATTAAGGTGAATTAAAATGCAGCCTTATTAATGAGCAAAACGTTCGGATGTTAAACGCATATTTACGCGTGGCTGGGAGCAGGTGTAGATTTCTTTCTCCTGACTATAAGTCGCAGGACCAGCAAAACTATGAAAAAAAGTGACTTATAGTCCGGAAAATACGGTACTTGCTACAGGCTCTCGCAGTCCGAATTCCTTTGCGCTATTTCAAACAATTTGATCAACTTTGTAATACATTTTTTATGGAATTACAAACACCCCAGGATGAACCTGCGAAAGCTGCTGAGGCCAGTGGACAAAGGAGGATTAGGTGTGCTTAACTTGCTCTTTTACCATTATGCGTTCACCATTAGGCATATGGCACAGTGGTCTTTACCCCCGGAGAGAGCCCCCCCTATGCATATGCTCGGGAGATTATCACGTAAAACGAAACAATACCCAATCAGAAAGCGAGCTGACAGAAGACTCACCTCCAGCTCGCACTGTAATGTAAAGTTCATGTTCACACTGTCTCCAAGACTTAATCAAAACATTTATCTTTTCCCCCCAGCACATGTTCTGTAAACAGCAGTCCATACACTATCAGCATAATTTCTTCTTGCCGGTCGTCCGCCATGTTTGTTTACTTTAACCCTCTGGGGTCTGAGGGGTTTTCTGGGTCCTGGAGGTGTTCTGACATGCTCTAAAATTTGTGCTTATTTCTGTTACTTGTGACATTTTCATGGCTAAAGTCTTATTACACTGTATTCAGAACAACTCTGCTACAATAGTATATCAGCAGCATGTGTGTAAAAGTTTGTAGTTTTGAGATAATGATGTTTATGCGTGGTTTGTGAAAAAAATGTGGTCACTGAAATAAGGTCATAATACCCATACTGATTATTTCTTCACAAGACTTTTGAAAATTGTATCATGTTGCCTAGAATATTTGCTTCAAAACTATGTGAAAATTATCCTGCATACTCATTCAGATAAGAAAATAAATTGATTTAAAATTTGTAAGACATGTTTTGTGGAAAAAAAAGCTGTATGCGAAGAGGCGTTAACAACCCCATGAATATTGAGTGTTTCACACCTGAGAAAGACAAAGACCCTCCCATAATGGCCCTATTAGGAGCTCTCAGGCACTATCATTATGAGGCACAAAGAATGACTGCATTTAAAAAATAATGGCTTTTTGATTTTTGGGATTTATTTACAACACAACATAATCCAAAGATACACAAAAAAGGACAAAAAAGCACATTATTGAACACACTGAACACACCTTTGTGCCATTCCTGAAACATAGGTGTCATACATACCTGTCATCTCCATGTTGTTTGATTTTTCATTTTACCATGTAGGCCTACATGTACAGAGAATCATGTGAATGTTTAAGTCAGCAGGACTCCATCAGTCCTCTCTCATCTGGTCCCTGTAAAAAACAAAACAAAAACGAAACAACTGTGAACATGGTGATATCAAGATAAACTACAGGGCTGCACGATTCTGGGAATACATTTTTTGTATTTTTAGATTTTTAAAATTGGGTTAAAATTGCGATTTAACCCTCTGGGGTCAGCAAACGCGCGGGCGCGTTTTGCTCTTTTTTTTTTACATAGCAGCAAAATAGACCTAAAATACTCCGTCAGTTTTGGTCATACAGACTTAGGAAATATGAAAAAATAAGCTGTTAAATGTCTACTTTTTTATGTGTCCACTTACAATCGAAATAAAACATTGTGCTTTTGTAAAATAAAGAAAGTAAACGGTGTGCTTTCTGCCTCTCTGTCTCCGTGAACTTTTTTTCTGAAGCACGTCTCTAAACTTAGGCAAGGCAAGTTTATTTATATAGCACATTTCATACACAGTGGTAATTCAAGTGCTCTACATAGAAGAAATTGAAATAATTACATAAATAATAAAAGAAATAAGAATAATTAAAACAGTTTAGAAAATAAAATACAGTGCAAACAGTCGGACGAACAGTGGCACAGTGCTCATTCAGTAAATGCAAAGCTAAGTAGTGGTAATTCAAAGTGCTTTACATGGAAGAAATTAAAAATAATCAAAAAGAAATAAGAATAATTAAAACCCTATCTGAGATGGAAGTGATTGAGCAGGTTTGCGGTGCCACTGGACCTACAATCCAGGGATGTCCTCCGCTGGGGTGGTGTCCCCCCACAGAGCACGTTTCACTTTTGCTGTTTTAAACAAACAGCGAACCTCTATACTCTCCGTAGTATAGATAATCTTCACTCGCCTCTTCGGAGTGAAGCTCTCCCGTTCCCCTTCAAAATCTCTTCCAATCAGACAGCCCTGATAATTAATAATTACCCCTATCTGAGATGGAAGTGATTGAGCAGGTTTGCGGTGCCACTGGACCTTACAATCCAGGGACGTCCTCTGCTGGGGTGGTGTCTTACACCAGTATTGCCCAGCGGGGCCCCCAAAGAGCACGTTTCACTTTTGCTGTTTTAAACAAACAGCGAACCTCTATACTCTCCATAGTATAGCTAATCTCCACTCGCCTCGTCGGAGTGAAGCTCTCCCGTTCCCCTTCAAAATCTCTTCCAATCAGACAGCCCTAAAAATTAATAAAATCTTCCTGAATCACAGTTTGGAAAATAAAATAATAAAATACAGTGCAAACAGTCGGACATAAATTACATCAACCGGTATCTTTCTTTTAAAGGATCTTCTTACGACTTACATGTATCAACTTTCTTTTCTCTTCAATCTTCTTACGACTTACATGTATCAACTTTCTTTTCTCTTTCAATCTTCTTACGACTTACATGTATCAACTTTCTTTTCTCTTTCAATCTTCTTACGACTTACATGTATCAACTTTCTTTTCTCTTTCAATCTTCTTACCATCTATCAACTTTCTTTTCTCTTTCAATCTTCTTACGACTTCCATTCTATCAACTTTATTTTCTCTTTCAATCTTCTTACGACTTCCATCTATCAACTTTCTTTTCTCTTTCATTTACTTGCACATTCTTTTCACTTTCCTTAGCCCTGCATTCACATTCTTAGTTCTTTCTCAGACGAAAACTTTAATATCGTCATTCAATTACTGTTCTACAATGCTCATTCAGTAAATGCAAAGCTAAACAGATGTGTTTTGAGTCTGGATTTGAATGTGGCTACTGTAGGAGCACACCTGATCTCTTCTGGAAGCTGGTTCCAGCTGCGGCTGGCATAATAGCTAAAAGCGGACTCTCCTTGCTTTGAGTGAACTCTTGGTATTTCTAGTTGATGTGATCCTAATGATCTGAGTGATCTGTTGGGTTTATATTCAGTGAGCATATCTGCAATGTATTGAGGTCCTAGGCCATTAAATTATTTATATACCAATAATAATACTTTAAAATCAATCCTAAATGTGACTGGAAGCCAGTGTAAAGACCTTAGGACTGGTGTGATGTGATCAAATTTTCTGGTTCTGCTCAGAAGCCTGGCAGCAGCGTTCTGTACGAGCTGCAACTGTCTTATGGTCTTTTTGGGAAGGCCAGTGAGGAGTCCATTACAATAATCCACCTGGCTGGTGATGAAAGCATGCACAAGTTTTTCTAAGTCTTGACTGGAAAAAAAAGCATCTAATTCTTGCAATATTTTTTAGATGATAGTATGCTGATTTAGTTATTGCTTTGACATGACTACTGAAGCTAAGGTCTGACTCTAAAGACACCCCAAGATTCCTGACTTTATTTTTAGTTGTTTGACCTCTAGAGTGAAGGTATGCATTCACCTTGAGAACTTCATCTTTGTTTCCAAACACAATGACTTCAGTTTTGTCTTTGTTTAACTGAAGAAAGTTTTGGCACATCCAACTGTTTACTTCATCAATGCATTGGAACAGGGAGTCAATGGGGCTGTAATCGTTAGGCGATAGTGCTAAGTAGATCTGTGTGTCGTCTGCATAGCTGTGGTAAGAAATATGGTTCTTTCTCATTATTTGGCTCATTGGAAGCATGTACAGGTTGAATAGGAGTGGCGCAAGAATTGAGCCTTGAGGAACTCCGCATGTCATGGATGTCCACTCAGACTTATGGTCTCCTATACTCACATAATAACCTCTCGCTTCTAAGTATGACCTGAACCATTTTAGGACTATCCCAGAAAGCCCCACCCAGTTTTCCAGCCTGTCAAGAAGTATGTTGTGATCAACAGTGTCAAAAGCAGCACTGAGGCCGAGTAGTACCAGCACTGATAATTTGCCTTTATCAGTGTTTAAGCGAATATCGTTAATTATCTTATGAGCGCTGTCTCTGTGCTGTGATGCGATCGGAAACCAGATTGAAAATTGTCAAAGTATCCATTCGAGCTTAAGAATTTGTTCAGCTGATTGAAAACAACTTTTTCAATGATCTTGCCAATGAAAGGAAGATTTGAGATCGGTCTATAATTGCTTAATATAGTCTTATCCAGATTGCTCTTTTTTCAGGAGGGGTTTGACAACTGCAGTTTTCAGGGAGTTTGGAAAACTTCCAGAGAGAAGTGAGGCATTTACCACTTCTAGGAGATCTGCTTCTAAGCTGTTTAACACACTTTTGAAGAAAGATGTGGGAAGAGCGTCAAGGGCGCAGGTTGATGTTTTAAGGTGCTGTACGGTTTCTTCTAAAATTTTGCCACCAATTTCTTTGAAATCAGACATAGTAACTACTTTCTCAGGTTGTGGTCTGATCTGTCTGACCCCAGTGCAACTCAAGGATGTGCTGATCACCTTTCTGATATTATTGATTTTCTCAGAGAAGAAAGAAGCGAACTCACTGCACTTGCTGTCTGAGAGCATTTCACTGGGAATCTGGCTCATGGGGTTTGTTAATCTCTCTACAGTAGCAAAAAGAGTGCGGTGTGTTGTTTAAGTTGCTGTTTATAATATTTGAGAAGAAAGTCTGTCTAGTTTTGCCTAGTTCCATATTGAAAGCATGGATGGTGTCTTTGTAGATGTTATAATGGACTACAAGTTTTGTCTTCCGCCACATGCGCTCTGCTTTTCTGCATTGTCTTTTCATATTTTGCACTGCTGTTGAGTTTCTCCAAGGTGCCTTTTGTCTACCACTCTTCCTGACTTTCACAGGAGCAATATCATCAATTACACTTAACTTTTGAGTTAAAAGAATCAAGGAGAAATCAACAGAGTCAGCAGATATGCTTGGTGTTAAAGATATAGCCTTCATAAATAGTACACTAGTGTTCTCATTTAAGCATCTCTTCTTGACAGACACAGATCTAGCTTCAATGGCAGGAGAGATCAATATATCAAAGAAAATACAGAAATGATCAGACAGTGCTACATCCTTAATAACAATCGATGAAATGTTTAGACCCTTACTGATAAGTAAATCTAGAGTGTGTCCACGATTGTGTGTCGGTCCATGTACATGCTGAGTCAGATCAAAAGTTTTTAAAACAGTTTTGATTTCTTTTGCCATATTGTTTTCTGCATTATCCATGTGAATGTTAAAATCTCCAGCAATAGCAAAACAGTCAAACTCTGAGGAAATGGTTGATAGCAGTTCTGTAAAGTCCTCAGCAAAGGCTGAAGAGTATTTTGGAGGCCTATAAACAATAATAAATAAAATGCGTGGAGCACCTTTTAACACAATACCCAGATATTCAAAAGACGGGTAATTACCAAATGATATTTGCTTACATGGATAGACATCTTTAAAAAGAGAAGCTACTCCCCCACCTCTCCTACCCGCTCTGCAGACACTCATAAAAGTAAAGTTAGGAGGGGATGTTTCATTGAGGACAGTTGCACTGCAGTTGTCTTCTAGCCAAGTTTCATTTAGAAACATAAAATCCAGGTTGTATGCGGTTATAGGGTATATGTCGAACGTCGCATGACGAAACCGGAAACCTGGTCTCATCGCATCCGCTTGTCATAGAAAGTGTTAACAGCCGTATGAACTGACGCCGATATCTATGGAATTTTAAGGTAATCAGCTAACCTACCTATCTCACTTTGTTATTGGCGTTTTATTCTATTTAAATATCTTAACGTTAGTGTGAAGATTTTTTTTTTTTTACTTTTAAATATCGATCTTCACATGCGAGGGACATTGGTTATGATCATCTTTGCTCGCTCCTTTTAAGTTATCTTGAGGTAAAACAGTAAAAAAATGCATGAAGCACATACAAAAGACCTGAACCGGAAGCGATGCGTTCTGTTTTCCGGTTTCGTTAATGCGACGTTCGCATATACCTACCAATTAAGTCATTGACTAGAAGTGATTTATTTTTAAGTGAGCAGATGTTTAAAAGTGCTAACTTAACAGTCTTACTTTTTGTCCGCGCAGCAGTCTTAGTTTGGCGTGTAATAGGCACCAGATTAGATGGGTTTGCTGGTATGGCTGTTGAAGGCCTTAGACTTTCTATCATGTAATCGAACAGCAATAGAGAAAGATACAGGCACACAGGGTTCCCGCTTGTTCTGTAAACATTTGAGAAAGTTACTTAACTATCATAGCGGGGACCCGGCACATATCAATGAGAGCTGGTATCAGTTGTTTTTGGTTCAACTCGAGCAGAAGGGGAGGGTGTGACCCCTGTCGTTGTGGCAGAGACTGAAGAACTCTTGCAGGAGGAGGGGGAGGGCGAGCGGGGGCCTGCAGGCTTTGGTGGTTGTGAGGCCTGCCGTGTTTTGGTTGATATCTGGGGGCTTGCAAAAGAGTGGGATAGTTTGGTTCCAGCGTACACCAGTTTTTTCCATTTTCTCCATGAAGCCCAGAGTGGAGATGGTGGAGATAGAGATAGCGTGTCTGGTGAGAGGGGCTGATGTTGCTCTGGTGTTATCGGAGGCGTGTGATATGCTGACCTGGTTTCCCTGGCTGTTTTCCAGGAAGTTGTCCTTGGGTGTTGAATCTTGGAGCAGTTCTAGTATGTCACAGTCTGTCTGTGGTGAGCTCTGTGGGCAGGGCTCAGCTGAGATTGTGTTCGTGAGCAGAGGTTGTTGTGGCTGAGTGGTGTTATCATTGTCCTTGTGTGACGTGTCAACCGCATGTCCATTCAGGTGCTGGATTGAAG
>JARPMJ010008916.1:0-31116 GCA_033366665.1 Phoxinus dragarum | reverse complement strand
TCAAGGGCCGCGCCGTAAAAAGCGCCGCTCTCAGAGAGCTCCAGAGGCCTCAGCGGTCTGCGAGCTCACGCCGGCTAACTCCCCGCGTGCTTTCACCGGTTGTCCCTGATGGCCAACGCCCTTCCGCCGCCGTCGCCATCACCTTCGGTGCGCCTAAAGAGGAGGACGTCGACGAGGACAGCTGTTCGCTCGCCGCTTCGAGAAGCGAGGACTGGTCAGGCTCCATTCCGGACCCCGCCCCCTCAACCCAAGCCAGCGCCAGTGTAACTAGAGCCAGCGTGGACACTGAACTCGTCCGCCTGCTGATGAAGGCCGTTGAGGACCTCGGCCTCGAGTGGTCTCCCCCCGAGGGAACCGACACGCAACAGGCTCGACGAGTGGTTTCTGCAGGGGCGCCGCCCGGCACCTCAGCAAAAGCCCGCTCTGTTCCTTCCTGAACTCCACGACGAGCTGACGAAGTCATGGAAGGCGCCATTTTCGGCTAGGCTCAAATCGTCTGCTTCCTCGCCACTCTCCGTTGTGGACGGCGCCCTGGAAAAAGGCTATCAGCATCTTCCACCGATTGAAGACGCTGTGTCAATGCACCTTTGCCCGCCCTCCTCTGGATGGCAGTCTAAGGCCGCACACCCTTCTAAAGCCTGTCGAACTACGTCAGCCCTCACCGGTCGCGCTTACACCGCCGCCGGCCAAGCTGAATCGGCACTCCACACCATGGCGGTGCTTCAGGTGTTCCAAGCCAACCTTCTCCGCATTCTGGACGATGCTGGCCCCCGACCCTGAGGCATTTAGAGATTTGTGCAGCGCAACGGACTTGGCCCTGTGGGCTACCAAGACTACCGCGCAAGCGATCGGCGGTTCTCACTGGCGGTTCTCACTGTCTTGGAGCGCCATCTGTGGCTAACGCTCACGGACATGAAGAACGCGGATAGAGTTTCCTTCCTGGACTCGCCCATCACACCATCGTGTCTGTTCGGCCAGTCCGTCAAGGGCTTCGCGGAACGTTTCACCGAAGCTCAGAAAGCGTCACAGGCCTTGCGACACTTTCTGCCACGACGCTCGAGTTCTGCATCAGGCTGCTCAAAGAAACAGCCACTGCTCAGACTTCAAAGGCGCCTCCGCCGCCAGCTTTCCAGCACCGCCAGTCCGCCGACGCTCGCCAACGCTCGCGCACGTCCAGCCGCCAAAGACCGCCTCCCCCTGGGGGCCAGAGACCAAGGATTGCGGTAAACCCTGAGCCTCCAAAGCCCTCCTGACCACGGGGGGAAAACGGCGACAATTAAGTCTTGCTGCGGTCGGACCACCGTCGAAAAGCTTGCGCACTGTTTCCCCAGTTCCCGCTTCAAAGGTGACTGTTCATTTCGCAGCAAACGAGCGCGTTGCACAACATTCTCGCCTGCACACAAACGCCGTTTTCCCCACTTTTCTGGGGATAGAAATAGACTCTGTTTCGATGAAAGCG
This sequence comes from Phoxinus dragarum, assembly GCA_033366665.1. Taxonomy (NCBI): domain Eukaryota; kingdom Metazoa; phylum Chordata; class Actinopteri; order Cypriniformes; family Leuciscidae; genus Phoxinus; species Phoxinus dragarum. The sequence goes on along the minus strand of JARPMJ010008916.1, from coordinate 29,657 downwards.
CGGCTTACGTCACAGCGCGCGCTCTCCATCCAGCACCTAGCGGCATCATTTAGAGCTGGCAACGTCACTCCTCTCAAAAATTTTCAGAGGATTCTGGGTCGCATGGCCTCGGCATCAGCAGTGCTACAGCTGGGGTGCGTACTTCGAGGAAGGCCACAGACCTCGCTCTTCGCGCCACAAAATCCACTGCACATGCCATCGGCCCGAATTATGGCCTCCGTTACCGAGGCAGAGAGACATCTTTGGCTGACGCTCTCTGAGATGGCGGAGTCAGACCGTGCTGCGTTCCTCGACGCCCCCGTTTCGACCGATGGCCTCTTTGGATCGTCTGTCAAGGATTTCGCGGACCGATTCGCCGAGGTACAGAAACCGTCGCAAGCCATGAGACACTTTCTGCCCAAGCGCTCCAGCTCTGCGACAGGTCGCCCTAAACAGCCGCCTGCTCGCACTCAGCAACGCCCCGCGCCCCGCCGCGCCCCAGCAGCGACAGGCCCGATACCCGAGACAGCGCTCTCGCTCAGCTGGACGCCGCCCCCCTGCCGCGCGGGCCTCGGCCAAAGATTGTACTCAAGCCCGAGGCCTCCGCGCCTTCCTAGCCCGCCTAGGAAAAAGACGGTGTTCAAGTCCCGCTGCGGCCGGATTTCCACCAAAGATTTTTCACTCGCACAGTTCCAACACACGCGACTGTGCCAGTGTGTTCAGCAGTCAACAAACCGGTGTCACGGCCCGTTTGCCTGCACACAAATCTGAAAAAGAGTGTATTTTCTGGTGTCCCGGCCATGGCAGATGGTGTAATGTGTGTAACTGTAATGCCCACAACCCAGTGCCCATTCATACACACAAGCCCATTCGTACACAATACAGGGTCTGCACACATAAAATCGACTCATGTCGATTGTGCATCACATGTAGTGAGCGTGCCCGCTAATCAGTGCCCACAATCACTACGCACTGCATGTCCCACGGTTTCTGTTAAAACGAAACCAATGCACGTTCAGTCAGTTCTAATAGACAGTACTCCCAGTGCTATAAATGTGCCCGCTGTCACGCACCCACATTTATTCCCAGACATGACGAGCCTTACGGGGCTCGCCCCGCGCGCTCTCTCTCAACTGAGAGAGCTGAGAGCGCGCAGGGCTGCCCGCTCGATTAAGCGCGCCCCCCGCCTCAGACGCTGCAAACACGGCGTCCATATTACAGCACACGGCTGCTCTCGTGTCACCGCCATTTCGCGACCAGGGCCCAGATTTCATTCTACCCCTAGCTACTCATGCGAATGCGTGGGAAAAACTTCCCGGGGTTTCAGAGTGGGTGCTGAACATTATAAAAAGAGGCTATTTGCTACAGTTCTCGCGACGCAACTAAAACTACGGTAAAAACAGAAGTAGCACATCTACTTCGAGCCGAAATAGCAAAGGGGCCATAGAGCCTTTATCTCAAGCTCAGAGCGAAGGGGGTTTGTACAGCAGATATTTCCTGGTGCCAAAGAAAGGCGGGGGGTCTCAGACCCATTTTAGATCTGAGGCAGCTGAACAAAGTGCTTGTGAAGCGCAAGTTCAGAATGCTAACATTCTGAAAGTCAACTGGGCAAAAAGTTCACTGTTTCCCAGTCAGAAAATATCTTTTCTGGGCACAGAACTGGACTCTCTGTCTATGACAGCACATCTGTCATCACAGCGCAGACTGAGTATTCTGCACATTAGGAGTGTGCAAAGCAGCCGATATTTTTATCTGTATTTGTATTTGTTGAGGGGGGGGGGGGGGGGGGAGTATTTGTATTCGAGTAAAATTCAAAATAGGCATAAAAATTCTTTGTTTTTTTTTGCGTTACACTTCTAATTTACGTTATAGTGTAAGTATTCTTTCATTATATCCATTATAATAATTATGGATATGCAATATTGGTTGATGTTTTTCCATAAATCCAGCAATGAAACAAGGAACGTCATTGAAAAGAAAATAACATAACAGCCATTACCTCATCCATGGTTAAACCAACTAATAAAATACCATTGTGAACATTATGAAGCAGCCTACATCTTGCTGTCTGCAAAAGACAGAGTAACTTAGACGTACCATCCCACACGTGCATACAATTCGACACAACTACACATGCATTTTTAACCTTTTTAACAGAACGTTAACGTTACTCTGTCAACAGCCTATTGTCTAAATTACCGCGCTAAACAGCTGACGTTACGTAAACAGAGCGAACATGAGAGCACCCAACTGCAGACGTCAATAATGCAGCGTAATGGAATGCGTGATGGTTGCACGCTTGTTTTTCTGGTGCATGTAAGGCAAGCGTGTCAAGTATAAAGGCCTCTTCGGTTTGGGGAGGTGCGAAAGTATTGTCTGTTGATCGCGTGAAAGAAGTGATCTCATCATTGCAATGTAATTTCTGCACTCTCACGAATGCTTTCACCAAATAACAATGCAAACATGATGTAAATACAGTAAGAGCTTTGTTGTGCAGTGTAACAGCATCATTGATTTCATAACAAGTTCTGGCAGGTGTCCAGATAAAATCGCGCTGTGTGATTGACAGCTTGGGAGATTGGAAAGGGAGCGTTCTTTGATCGCTTTCTGTATATAATTTAATCACAGTTTAAATAAGATCATTTTCATTCTACTAGGTGAAATGATGAGAAGTTGATCGTTTAGTCACTTGAGAGAAAGATAATCTGTCTTAACTTGAATAATTACCAGGGGCAATATCCAGTGACACTGATTTGTCCCTAGCAATAATTTCGATCAAAAATGTCATATATTTTATTAGGGGTGTAACGGTACGTGTATTCGTACCGGACCGTTTCGGTACAGCACTTTCGGTACGGTGCACATGTGTACCGAATGCAATCATTCACGTAAATTAGGCTAGTTTTGTGTGCGGAACATAGGTCAATTCCGAGTTTCCACAGGAACATATTAAGTGTCGGAAGTCTCCTCGTTGCACTGATTAAATCCATAGACAGTATATAAACTGGACACAGCGACCCCATAGGTTTCAACGGAGAGAAATTAAGTCAATTAAGCCCCTTTCACACAGAGATTCCGGAAAATACACGGATAAAGTGACCCGGGATTTGACCCGGGTTCGTTTGAAAATGGTTCATTCACACTGCCAGTGATTTGCCGGAATCAGAGAGCGCGTTCACACACAACCCGGGTATGTCCCGGATAGACGCGTGACGTTATGATGTGACATATAAGGTACGCGTCGAAAAGCGGAAGTGTTTGCATTGCTTTGAACAGCAGCTGATCAGGCATTAGATCAAAGAGTATAGAAGTAACAAGAGGCGAAACTCAATAGAACGTTCCATTGCAACAAACGCACCCATGCGCAGAGCTGCAGCTCCGCCATCTTGGACTGAACGCGTCATAGAATTGAACGATACCGGTTCCAATTCAAATGCTGTTAAGGGAACTAAATAGTTGTTTCTCGTTTTTAATATCTCTATAGCAGACATCCAAAGTCTCCCGGAAGTTCCGGGAGTCTCCCACATATTGATAGCGGCTCCCTGATGCCGGCAAATTAGCTAAAATCTCCCGAAATCTAGAGCGAGCGAGCAAGAGCGCGCAGCTCCAGACCGTGTTGCGCACACGGCAGAAAGGGTGAGGGAGTGAGAGACCTTGCGTGTGTAATTAAACTTTTGCCATGAAAACACTCTGCTTTTATGTTCTGCTTTTTTATTTTTAGAAACTTGAATGGTCAATATGGATAGTGGAAAGTGGAAAAAAAAAAAAATCCATATGATCCAGGTCTGGAAATCAAATTCCATACTTTTCCAAACATATTTGTTGCTCAAGAAACATTTCTGATTATCAATGTTATGCTTAGGCTAATATTTTTGTGGAATAAAAAAAAATTCATGATTATTTGAACAATGGAAAGTTCAAAAGAACATAATTTATTTGAAATCGAAATTATATAAATAAAAAAATTTAAATAGTATTACTGCCACCAAAACTTTTGAACGGTAGTGTATATCTGTATAATAATATATGACAGAAATATGTAATAAATGAACCACTTCCAATCATAAATAAGAATAACTAACCTTCTGATATTAATCGGTTATAATAATTGATTTAACTTCAACAATAATCTGGCAAATGTCTCCTTTGGAATATAGACCTATGTTTGGTCTTGTTTTAAAGCATTCTTGAATTACAACCATTTAAGTTTGGATAGTGATTTTCATGTCTATGCGGGGGGGATTTTGAAATAGATTTTCATGTCTATTTCATGTCTTTCACTGTCTATACAGTTAAAGGGTTAATTTAGTGATAACAATGAATTAATAAAGCGGGTAATTTGCCAGGTTAGGTGTTATCTCTGAAAATATGCGATTTAAAAAGCCAATTTCGACCAAACACATAACGTAACAATAAACTGTTACTGCGGTTAGGATAGCTTAACGTTACAGGACCTGTTATCGTTGCCGTTAGCTCACTTTGAAGTTAATAAAAACCTTTTCTACTTTACCTCTCAGGATCTTTGGTGAATCTATGAAATGCTAGTTGATTGGTTGTATACTGGTAGTTGTTGCAGTTGATGGCAGAACACTGTTTTCTTTGTTTCCAATTATTTCCAGACATAATGCTGTATAGTTGTGCTAACGGTAAAGCCGTTGGTTCAGTCCAAAAATGGCGTCAGCGCGACCGCAGCGCCATCTAGCGATTGTTGTCAAAACTGCAACGGAGTTTCGCCTCTTGTTACTTCTATACTCTTTGATTAGATGTTGCTGTTCAAACTTTGTTGTTTATGTACAACATGTTTCGTGGTCAAATCACAATTTTATTTTCGATTTTGAGTTCTTTTCAACGTGTTAATTCGATACGGAATACGCTGGAAGTTAAATTGGCGGAGAGTATGAAAGAAAATGAAGCCGCGAGACGTAAAGCACGGAGACGCCATCGGATGCTAAAAGCTACATCATCACTACGACACACCCCTTACGGCATTTGTCCTGGCTTTTGTTCACACAGCGCGCGTTCCGGGGTCTGAACACGGCAATGTTACTAGGTCCCCAACCCGGCATCGATCCCGGCATTAAACCCGGGTCGTGTTTGCGTTCACACAGAAGGCGTTCCGGCAATTTGCCGGCAATTTGCCGGGTTCAAAGTGCTGTGTGAATGGGGCTTTAGAAGCACTCACTTCCTGATCGCAAGGTGAACTGCGCAGGCTCAAACTGAGCTTGACGACGTAGATGTGACGTGAGCAACCTGTAGGTCTTCTAGTCGCTGTGCCGAGAGAAATCTGAATCATTCCCTTCCGAATCTCGCAGAGACGGAGAGCGTGGGTATTAGCTGTCCATGAGCTAGCAGCAGGAGCAACTTTATCACTCTCTATGGGCTTCTCCCTTGACTTTATGCCTCCACGTCCTCCCGATTTCTTGCGAGCTTCTCTGCCTGTCCATACGGTAATTTTTCGACTTGTGCGACAGAGTCGCGCGGGTATGACGCAATCGTTAGCCTATTTTTACAAAAACTGCTTCTACGGGGCCATAACGTAAGATACAAGGTAATGGAGCCTTTTATACATTTTCGTGTTTCTTTAGAAATAAACAATGGACAAACGGTGTCTTTAAACGCCTCAGATGTAAAGTTATTCGCTGTCAAAGTGACGCCAAAATGAATGGGAGTCAATGGAATTCTAACAGCAGGTGGGGGTCCGCTAGCCAATGGCGGCGCCCGGGGATGCTTCAGTGTCTTCCGAAACACTGCCCCCCTGATTAAATCTGATTAATCGTTTTTGTGATTCAAATACATGTAAAATAGTACCATTACATCTGTCTTCCTGTGTGCGGAAATTTGTTTATGTTGCTGTGACAACGAAACACGTGCACACGCGCCTGTGTTAGGAGCGCTTGTAGCTCCGTGCGCGCTGATGCACTCATCTGTGGACATTTCCGAATGCCTTTCTGTTAAAAGCGGGCTTTCCACACAAACAAACGTACATGTGTCATTAGTATGAGAAAAAAAAAAATAGGATTTTAACTCGGGTCGGGCTCGGACATAAATATCGCATAAATAAAGATCACCACATGGCACGCTCGCTTTAGCCCAGCCTCTCGCTAGCTAGCATCACGGCCAATATTGGTTTGAGAGTATTTTATTTAGTGGAGAACTTTGCAGCAGTATTTTATTTCTTATTCTTTTTTATTTTATATATTTTCTATTTATTAGCCTATATTTTATTAAAAAAGTGTGTTTAAAAAAAGTGTAAACAAATTGTTACATTTTTTTTTATAGTAAACAACCAGCAGTTTAATGTTTTGCATTTCTTTCCCTTACTGTACCGAAAATGAACCGAACCGTGACTTTAAAAACCGAGGTATGTACCGAACCGTGATTTTTGCGTACTGTTACACCCCTATATTTTATATATATAACCACTTTTGTCCGGTTGGGTCTTGTGGATTTTATGTATTACTCTTTTTATTTAACTTATTTTATTTAAAGAGAGAGAATGTGCGCAAAGTTGTTTCAAACCAGTTTCTTTTGTCTGCTGAACACAAAAGAAGATATTTTAGAGACTGTCGGTAACCAAACCGTTGATGGTAGCCATTGACTTCCACAGAATTTCCTTCTATGGAAGTCAATGGGGTCCATCAACTGTCTGGTTATCGACATTCTTCAAAATATCATCTTGTGTGTTCAGCAGAAGAAAGAAATTCATACAGGATTGAAACAGTTTGAGGGTGAGTAAATTATTTTCATTTTTGGGTGAACTATATCCCTTTAATGAAAGATACAGACATGTGTTTGAACAAGACAGTATTGCACTATTGCATTGCACTATGAACGGAGTAAAGTTAAGTCCCTGTTAAACTGCCTCCTTGTCTTTATTAGTTACCTGTAACATTACAGAATTAATGAATTAACGTATTGTTAAGGTCAATATAGACTAAAAACCTTAATACATTATCTTATTCATTTCCTGATTCCTCTGTTTCTGGGGATGTCCCCACCAATCTCAAAATCAAACCTACGCCCTTGATAATTACACATTAGAAATCACTGATCACAGATCAGGCATTAGAATAAACATGGTTACTTACATGTTTGTGGTGTTGCAGATTCATACCGTAGAAGTCTGTTTGCAAAGCATGCGTCGAAATTGCGACTGATTTACCAAATAATCCACAGTAAAATGTACCAAAAACAAACAAATAATGCACTGCAGCATGCTGAGACATTCACAATCACATTGTTGAAAAAAAAAAAACCCAACACTTTCCTAGCATTAGGATCCTTTGGAAGGTAATGGTATTTTGATCCTGTGTCGTTCTTTTCTCGTTCTCATGTAACTATTCACTATTGCACCAGTGGGCAGCGCCAAAGACGCACAGTGATGTAGACGTGGGAGTTGCTATTCTTCTGCAAAGGCTGGCTTTCGATGCACTATGATGTCATAATTCCCCACTTTTCAGATACTGTCATTTTCTGGCCTTGGTTTCAATAAAACTGTTTTTGGAATAACAAGGACGTTTTTAAACTTAAGAGATTTTTTTTTATATAGTATAACAACCTCTTAAGGCGAGACACTACAGGTGAATCGGGTAGAATTTTAAAATAATAGATATCACCATGAAACTTCCTCAGTTGATTACTTACACAAGTTCATTAAAAAAATGTATTACAAGTTTTTGAATTTTGTATGTTTAATTATGCAAATTAGGCATTATCTCATTAAATATGCACAATTTTGCATATATTTTTGGTAGATAGATCTGAACATATGATAAAGCCAGGTGCAAAATTCTTTTTTCATTTTGATTACACACAAGATGAAAAAAGATGTTCAGAGGGATTTCAGGATATATGCTTTCATTACCTAGGAAATCAAAATATACTGTCCAAAAAATCGATTTTCGCCATATTTTTTTAATTAAAATGTCACATAAATCAGGCAAGGAATGATTTATTAACAAGTCCCTCAGAACATATCTTCAGAATACTGCTAAGTGTATAACTGGAAGGTTTGGTGTACATAGGTGTTACATAGGCTGAGATGTTTATACTGGAGAATGACAAAAAACTAATTTTGAGAAAAAGGCATTTAAAGATTTGTAATGTAAAAATTCATACTTTTTTAGTGGAAACAACTATTTACAGACCACAATATCTCATTAAATCATTAGCAACAACAATAACAACCACCTAAATCACATCAAAACTTATAAACACAGCATTTATGGCCTTTAACTGAACAGAAAAACAGTCAAAAACGTCTCGGGTTACGACTGTAACCCTTGTTCCCTGAGAAAGGGAACGAGAAACTGCGTCGAACGACACTTTGGGGGAACGCCCCTCAGCGTAGCGCCTCTGAAGCATGAATGAAACTAAGCCAATCCTGATTGGTGTTGCGTCATGACGTAATGTGTGACGGCATAAGCGGAAGCTATAAAAGGATGTCGGCACACAAACAGAGTTAGCTTCTGTGATGAAGCAAGCACTCCAGGCAGGGGAGGCGTGATGAAGGGACGCAGTTTTCGTTCCCTTTCTCAGGGAACAAGGGTTACAGTCGTAACCCGAGACGTTCTCTTTTGAGGGAACTCGAACTGCGTCGAACGACACTTTGGGGGAACGAGTACCCACTATGCCACAACGAGCCCTGCCTGTCTCAGTGTGAAGCTGCGCACAGGCACACTTAGGACGAGAGCACAAGGGTGCCAGGTGTAGATGGAATGTCCAGGCTATAAAACCGAATGAAGGTGTGAGGGGTGGCCAATCCTGCTGCATCACAGACTTCCTGGATCGGGGCCCCTGAAAGGAGGGCTCTAGAAGACGCCATGGCTCTGGTCGAATGAGCCCTCATGGCCAAAGGTGAAGGCAAACTGCGCACCTGGTACGCCATCGATATAGCTTGAACAATCCAGTTGCTAATGGTCTGCTCGGAAGCGGGAAGCCCCTTCTTGGGCGACCCGAAACACACTAGCAACTGGTCTGACTTCTGCCACGAAGAGGACCTCTGAACATATATTTAAGCGCTCTGACAGGGCAGAGCAGATGAAGTCTCTCCTCATCCGCCGCCACGTGTGGTGGGGGATGAAAAGCCTGCAGAACCGTAGGCCGTGCCACATTAGATGGTACCTTAGGCAAATAGCATGGCCTAGGACAGTGGTTCCCAACCTTTTTTTGTCTGAGACCCCCTTTTTCCCAAGAAAATATTTTAGGACCCCCTTCACATTTAATGATATTATCGCTCTTGTAAGCTTGCAGCAAGGATGACAAAATATGTTGTTTTCAAACAAACGGTATGTTTACTATAACCAGATATGTTTATGCACAAATAGCCAATAATATTGAAAATAAAATAACAAAAACATCAGTAGGCCCTTTGTCATTTAAAAACATAAACCTAGGAGTAGACTATAAATTGGCCCTATTTGAAATGCAATAACAAAAATATTCACACTGGTGTGTAGGTAAAAAAAGAAAGAATATAGACTATTACTAAATGACTGCTTTCCGGGGCCTCGATACTTGCATGTTATTTGTGAGGCTTTATCAATGTGAGGCTTTATTTTTGACGCTTTTGGCACTATAGCGAGCGATAATAAACTTAATAATGCGTCTTCCGGAAGAACATTGTAGCCGGAACTACTTCTCTCTGTGTACGTCTATGACGAGTCACGCCGGTCCTGGGCTACTCCGCATCCGAACCCGTGTAAAATAGTCCCAATGTAAACACTTATTATAGGAGTACTATAGTGGCTCAGGATAAGACAAAAACACGGATTGAAAAATGGATTCATGATGAACTCGCTCATTATTTTGAACAGAAAAAAGTTAAGGACTCAAAACTTTTCAAAATATTAAGCGACCCCCCTGTGGGCTTGTGGGCCGCGACCCCCCTGTTGGGAACCGATGGCCTAGTATGTAGGATAGCTTTAATGTCGCCTGGAGCAAACTCCAGGCACCTATTGGAAATAGAGAGCGCCTGAAGATCTCCTACCCTCCTCAGAGAAGTAATGGCCAACAAAAAAAAAACACCTTTAGGGAAAGGTTCTTGGCCTCAGCCGCCTCCAGAGGTTCGAAGGGGGCCTCGGCCAGCCCTTCGAGAACCACCGCCAGGTCCCAAGTGGGAACCCTGGTACGAGCCGCAGGTCTCATCCTCCAAGCCCCACGGAGGAAATCACCCAGAGGCCCATCACCCAGAGGAGCGTGGAAAGCAGCAATGGCAGCCACGTACACCTTGTATGTGGATGGGGTAAGACCAGCCGAGAAGCGATCTTGGAGGAACTCTAGTACTGAAGCCAATGGGCAGTTAACTGGGTCCACCTCACCTCACCTACACCATGTGGTGAAAACATTCCACTTTAGGCCGTACAATTTCCTCGTGGAGGGAGCTCTAGAGCGGAGTATGGTCTCCACTACTCCTGCTGACAGGCCAGCCTCTCGGTACTGTGCCCCCTCAGGGGCCAGACCCACAGTTTCCATAACTCCGGCCGAGGGTGAAATATTGTGCCCTCTGCCTGCGTCAGCAGGTCCCTCCTGCTGGGAATCTGGAGGGCCTTCCAGGAGCGATATTATGTCGGAGAACCATACTCGGGCCGGCCACAAACTGGGCTACCAATAGTAGACTGATCCCGTCGCGACGGACCCTCTCTAGAACTCCCGGGAGCAGAGCGATCGGGGGAAATGCGTGCAGACGCAGCCTCGACCACGTCTGCACCATGGCATCCAACCCCAGCGGGGCTGGATAAGTGAGGGAAAACCACAGTGGACAGTGGGTCGTCTCTCGAGACGCAAATGGATCCACTTCCACTGGGCCGAACCTCTGACATATTGATGGGGTGGAGTCTCCATTCCCCGGGCCTCAGCCCCTGCCTCGACAGGATGTCTGCTCCCTGATTCTGATTCCCCGGGATGTATGTTGCTCTGAGAGACAACAGTTTCCCTTGGGACCACATGAGGATCTGGTGCTCCAGTCTGCATAGAGGGCGAGACCTCAGACCCCCTTGATGGTTTATATAGGCCACCGCTGACATATTGTCTGACCTCACGAGGACATGATGACCCTTGAGGTCCGGCAGGAAGCTCCTCAGAGCACGGGACACCGCCAACATTTCCAGATAATTTATGTGCCAGGAAGAATGATGGTCCTGCCATAGGCCTGTCATAAAGCGGCCGTCCATGACCGCGCCCCAGCTCGTGAGGGAGGCGTCTGTCGAAACGGTTTTTCCGGCGACATGACGCTCCCAACATGGACCTTGGGAAACCAAGCTTTCATCCACATAGATAGGGAATGAAGGCATCTGCGCTTAACCCTGATCATGCGAAATCGGTTCCCCTTCGGGGAGAACCCCTTGGTTTTCAACCACCACTGCAGGGCCCTCATATGCAGCAGGCCAAATGGAATGATGTTGGACGCTGCTGCCATGAGACCTAACACTCTCTGAAAGTGTTTGACAGTGATGGCTTGCCCAGGTGAAAAAGACGTAGTATTAAATGTATTAAAAATATATTTGAAATTCAAATAGTATGTTTATAATACATTTGTATTTCCAACATGCTTATTTAAAGTGCATTTAAAATACATTGAATTGTATTTTAATATATTTATAAAAAATATACTAGTAGTACATTGGTAATAAATATATATTTAAGTATACTTTTAATAAATATGCTAATTAAAAGCATACTTTAAATACATTTCTAAACAGTATACTAATAGTACATTGGTAATAAATATATATTTAAGTATACTTTTAATAAATATGCTAATTAAAAGCATACTTTAAATATATTTCTAAACAGTATACTAATAGTACAGTGGTAATAAATATATATTTAAGTATATTTTTAATAAATATACTAATTAAAAACATACTTTAAATATATTTCTAAACAGTATACTAATAGTACATTGGTAATAAATATATATTTAATTATACTTTTAATAAATATGCTAATTACAAGCATACTTTAAATATATTTATAAACAGTATACTAATAGTACATTGGTAATAAATATATATTTAAGTATACTTTTAATAAATATGCTAATTACAAGCATACTTTAAATATATTTATAAACAGTATACTAGTAGTACATTGGTAATAAATATATATTTAAGTATACTTTTAATAAATATGCTAATTACAAGCATACTTTAAATATATTTATAAACAGTATACTAGTAGTACATTGGTAATAAATATATATGTAATTATACTTTTAATAAATATGCTAATTACAAGCATACTTTAAATATATTTCTTAAAAGTGTACTAGAAGTATTTGGTAATAAATATATGCTTAGTTACACTTTTAAGAAATATGCTAAATGCAACCATACTTTTAGTGAAGTTTTAGTGTATTTAAAGAAAACATGCATATGTTGCTCTTACTTAAAGTAGCCTACATTTTATGTGTACTTTGTGTAAGAACAGCAAAATGATTAAGCTTAATGTGTTTAAAATGTATGTACTTTATAAACACTTAGGCCTATATAGTTTAATTATTTATGTTTTTATAATTTTAATATATAAAAAAAAATACATTTACAATATATACCAACTTATAATGTATTAGAAACATTTGTCAACTATTATTAGCATTGCAATAAGCTTAAAATTATTATTTTTTCACTTTTACTTGTTTGTTGTAAAAGGCTACTTAAGGCTGTTGTCTATTACATGATATTTTGTACTACTGAAATTCCCACAATATTTTCAGCATCATATTTTTTGAAATGCATCATAGATACATTTTCCAAAGAAATGTTAATTTCCAAAAAGGTGTTGTTCTTGTTTAAATTTGAACAATGCGCATAACACACGTGACTAGTCCTGATTGGTTCCAGAGGCGTTGAACGGCTGTGATTGGTTCTTATGATAATGCGCTCTCATCTCACTCAGAGCTTCAGTTGCTGTGCATGCGGTCCTTGAATAGAGCATCACAGTCCCGCCCACAGCCGGTGCCGGAAGTAAAAATTCAATACAATTTCTCCATAGACATTTGGGGTATAAGCCATAAAAACGTAACCATACATGGTAGACTTAAAACCAGCAACGGCTGTACTAAGCGATTGTATATGCTCATATAAACGCCAAAAGTTCATGGGGCACTAACCTTGTTTTGAGATAAATGCCTTTTATTCGCGATGTCTTGGATAAGTACTTCATTACCCACAATCCTAAACAATCCCACAATCCCACAGTGATGCATCTGATTGGTGGATGTCGTGTAAACCCCGCGAAGGTCCGTGAAAAAACAGAGCGTTGCCATGGAAGCAGGATTCTAACAGTAGAGAACGGACTGTTACCTTTAGCGGAAGCCATATAAATAGTTTTTAAATCAATACATTCCTTTTTTAAATTAATATTTTGTGTCAAATTATTTATTAGGTAGGTAGCCATGTAATAAGCGGGATAATGTATAGCGAGTTGGTGGTTATAGCGAATACAACTCCCTTCAGGCTTCGCTTCGGGCTCATAATCAGCCTTTCGCGAGTTGTAACGTTATTCGCTATAACGTTAACAACCTTTACATTATCCCTTACTTATCGTTCACTTTAGATAGGCTACTGTAGCCTTCATATGGTATGAGTCATAATCAAGCATTTTATGATGCCACTTTCAAAACAATATTAAGCCTAGGCATACCTCTTCATGCATTTACTGAACATTTGTGTAATAATTCATGGCAAGTTAATAAACTGAATATGACGGTCCAAGAGCAGACCATGCACCGGTCCATGCATCAGACCGGTGGCGTTGTGCACTTTCTGGTTTGCTGACCATCACTTTTTAATTTTCACTTGTTGTGGATATTAAGAAAATACATTAAATGTTATTACAATTAAGGATGAACTATAAAATCATGAAAATGAGCATGGACCTCAACCTGTCCTGTCAGCAGAGTGCCCTGTGTCATAAAGGGCTTTGAAATAAACACACAAACTAACGTTACACACTGACTGAACACACGTGTGTTGATGACTGAGCTGCACCATGTTGCTAACGTTATCGTTAACCGCTTTCACACACGCACACAATATATTATTATTTTTATTTACACGATAATTACTGAAAGAATGGCTATTAACTACACATTTACTATATAAAATTCACTCAAAAGGCTCTTTCGCGGTTGAGGCTTCAGTCGACTTCAGTGAGGCGCGGTGGGTTATGGGATGAGTAGTTCCTTCGCTCGGAAATGAAAATATGTACACAGTCTTGTACCTTTGCCTTTTTTTGGATTTTCTCTTCGTTTTTTCACTCGAAATGATATGTTGTATACTTATGAGTTCAGCCATAGCTGGTTATCCTCAGACATGCTTTAAAACTCTTTAGATACGGATTTTTCCAAAAGTCAATGGGAGAAATGAATGGGAAATTTACTTCCGGCACCAAAGCCCTCTCGGGCTGTGGGCGGGACTGTGATGATCTATGTGATTAGATTTAGACGTTTAAATTTAAACTGTTAAAATATTTAGAGCGATCGTGTTTCTTTAGAGGACTTGGAGGAAACCACGCGATTAATATGGATTGGGTGATGTTTTTTGCGATTCACTTTTTGAAACGTGAACAGATCTTGGTGAATCGTTCATCGGAGGATATGAATGTCAGTTTTTCTATCGAAGATTAACGAAAGTCTTAAATGGTTTGGAACTACTTAAGGGTGAGTGATCATGACAGCATTTCATATTTTTGGCACAAAGTGTAACATCACGTCTTTTTCAGTTCAGCTAACTTACATTCAGTTTGCCCAATCAGAGCCAAGATTTTCAAGTCAAAGTCGAAGCAGACTCGAAGAGATGAAGATTCTGCCTCAGAAGTTACTGGTAAGTTTTAGTTGCTGTTTGCATAAATAAATAGCTCACTGTTTAGTTGTTTTCCTAGGTGGAAAGGTCTGCTATGCATTTGCTAATATGACTGTCTTGCACGTGGGATACTGATTTTAACCGCTGTAACATGATGCTGACACTGAATTCTAGCAACTTCTGCACTGTCAAAGTCTAAAGTCTTTGATGAATCTGTTTAAAATCTATGGAGACATTTATCTGTCTTAAAACAACTATAAAACATTGTCCAATGCATCTTTAAAAAAATTAATTAGTTATTATAATATAAGTACATCATTATATTAATATCATTTTTATTTGCTGAAGCTGTGTATTTATTTCTGATTTCCTGAAGAATTTGGCTTCATTGTTATGATGTAAATTATCTTTAAAAAGTTTGAAAAAACATGTTATGAATATATGTTAGTTACCTTTGTCTTGAGCTGACCAGCCAATTATGGTAGTGTGTGTTGATTGCCCTTGTGAAAAAAAAGTGCACTTTAGTGTACTTTTATTAAGTGTACTTATTACACAAATAATATACTTTAAAAGTATATTAAGTGTGAATTAAATGCAATCTTTTGGGCGCACTTAATGCACATTAAGTATAATTAATTTCAAATTTATTACATATTAAGTTGAAATAAAATGCAATAAGTTGCCATTACGAGTGATTTTTTGGAACAACTTAAGTGGGACTTTAATACAACTTTATATCTACTTTCATTACTGCTTCTAGTGTCTTTAAAATATACTTTAAGTGCACTACACAATATACTGACATGCAATTAATGTGAACTAAAATATACTTTAATGTCAGTAAAAAATACACTTAAGTGTGAATTAAATGTATTGTTTTGGGCGCACTCAATGCACATTAAGTGTAATTAATTTCAAATGTATCACATATTAAGTTGAAATAAAATGCAATAAGTTGCCATTAAGAGTGATTTTTTGGAACAACTTAAGTGGGACTTTAATACATCTTTATATCTACTTTCATTACTGCTTCTAGTGTCTTTAAAATATACTTTAAGTGCACTACACAATATACTGACATGCAATTAATGTGAACTAAAATATACTTTAATGTCAGTTAAAAATACACTTAAGTGTGAATTAAATGTATTGTTTTGGGCGCACTCAATGCACATTAAGTATAATTAATTTCAAATGTATCACATATTAAGTTGAAATAAAATGCAATAAGTTGTCATTAAGAGTGATTTTTTTGGAACAACTTAAGTGGGACTTTAATACAACTTTATATCTACTTTAATTACTGCTTCTAGTGTCTTTAAAATATACTTTAAGTGCACTACACAATATACTGACATGCAATTAATGTGAACTAAAGTATACTTTAATGCCAGTTAAAAATACACTTAAGTGTGAATTAAATGTATTGTTTTGGGCGCACTCAATGCACATTAAGTGTAATTAATTTCAAATGTATCACATATTAAGTTGAAATAAAATGCAATAAGTTGCCATTAAGAGTGATTTTTTGGAACAACTTAAGTGGGACTTTAATACAACTTTATATCTACTTTAATTACTGCTTCTAGTGTCTTTAAAATATACTTTAAGTGCACTACACAATATACTGACACGCAATTAATGTGAACTAAAATATACTTTAATGTAATATACATGTACATCGTTCGTTATATAATTAAATACATTTATAATTACATTTTTTTATAATAAAGTTGTAATTTAGTACATTTCAAATTTGAATTAAAAAAAATCTCTTAATAACCTAGTTACAATCAAAAGAAACACTATACATAAACACAAACAGTTACAACACTTTAACTCATAACTCATTTAGAAAGAGTCTGGAGGACAATGAAGCTTATATGCACAATCATTTTCTTCCTCAAATACAAAGGTACCTAAACATCACAGAAAACATTATGCATTTTTACATTTTCAGAAAACATTCTGTATAATATATATAATTGTTTTTGTTTCCATGTAATTTACTGGTATTACTACTTTTGGGGTAATTTGGAATTTGGTCCCCATAGAAAAAACACATACACATACACACACACACACACACACACACACACACACACACACACACGCACGCATGTACGCACACACACCTAATATTAATAAAGATGAATAAATACAGTAAATAAATTGTTCATTGTTAGTTCATTTTGGCTAATGCATAAACTAATGTTAGCAAATGAGACTTAATATTAAAGTAAAAATATTAAAGCTCTTAAACCTTTACTAGCACCAACAGGACCAAATGGTTTCTTCTAAAATCTTACTCAATTACAGTTAATGTAAGTTTGTCTAAAAACAAAAAACAAAACAAAATCTGAATAACTCCAACGGCATAAAAACAAGAAAACCAAAATCGTTTGTCACCAAATGTTTTGAAGTTGTTGGAAAGTGCTGTTTATGTCAATGTCCCAGAAGCTCTCCAGAGTATATGTGAATGGAAATGTTCCAGAGAAGCAGGAAAGTCAGAAAAAATACCTTGAAGAAAGAAAACAAAAACAAAAGGAAAACAATTGTTTATAAAAACAGATCCAGTCCATTATTATATTTGGCTCAATTGAATGAAAGTGATAGATATACAGTTGCGCTTTAAAGTTTATATACAACTTGCAGTATCTGCAAAATGTTAATAATTATAGTAATAAGAGGGATAACAAAAAATTGTGTTCTCTTTTTATTTAGTACTGCCCTGATGAAGCAGTTTATTCATTCCCCAAACAAATGTCAATAAATTTTCGTCATAGTTGTCGTCATTTAAAACTGGTTTTTATTTAGTTATCGTCTCGTTTTCGTCTGTGAAAAAATGTCGGTGACGAAAATAATGATACAAATTATTCGTCATTAGTAACATTGCAAGATGGCTGTGGATGAACAGCAGTTGTTTGAAACAGCTTTGGCCGCTACAATGAACGAGTTAGACTTTTATCTAAAAGAGGAACCGAAGACGGTGCTCGAAACGTTCCTTTGCAAGAAGGATGTTTTTACTGTTTTGCCGGCAAGAGTCTAATCTACCAGTTAGCTCCACTGGTAGCCAGGCGTATGGGGCTTAGTTGTGATTGGTCGTACTAGTATTATCCAATTGCGTGCAGTGAGATTTTCAAATACATGCTTGGTGCCGCCCCTCGAGTTGGGTGATTTATATTACTCAATGCCAGACCCTTAATCTTTCGGATTTGGGTCTGGATTTCCAGGCTAGCAGTTCCTGGATGTTAAAGTTGAATTTACTGTCCAATTCGAACCACTGAATTTGCGAAGCGGAAAAAATATTTTGACCGAAAATCACCTGTTAAATATTATAGGTTGTATTTTTAAACCATTTGAATATTTTTGAAGTAAAATATTAAAGGTGAATATGGATGGGTTTGAAATGTTTTTAATCAAAATATTCACAGCTTAAATTTCAACCCAAAATGCAAGCCCTAAAAATACAATGCATTAAAATGTAAGCATAGTTAATGCAATGCATTTTTATTTTTTTTCAAGTAGTGCAATTCAACAGGCTTTTTTGTTTCAAAAACATTTGCCATTATTTTACTTCCATACCCAAGACCCATGCAAACGTTTCCTCATCTTGGCTTGTAAGTTTCAGCTTACCACGCACATCTTCATGAAGGATGTTCCTGTATTTACTGGTACCGCGGTTGACACAGCAATTCTGCGGCCCTCTTCCTTTGGTTTGATACCTGTAAAATATATGATGATTATAGGGGCATCTGTAAATGCACAGGTGGGAATTTATTACTTGCAAATGGAGAAGATTCAAAGTATTTAAAAGCTATAGGGATAGTAAGTGACTTGATAGCAGTGTTTCAGCTTGATCAGGGTGTGCTGTCTGTGCAACAATTCATGACAAATTATGTAACGTTAACATCACCTCATCAATACGGGCCTGTGATTCCACACCGCTTGCACTGTATCTCCAATCACAAATGAACTGATCCTGCAAAATGAACGTGTAACTCCAGATAAGCACAAAAAAATAACATATTCCAAAACAAATAGTAACTGAACAACTCACTCTTCAAATGCAAAAATAAAAAAAATAATGCTACATTACAAGCATTATTTCTAGAGTGACATATTAAATATTTATGGTGGTTATAACATTGATTATATGTATTAAATGTATATAAATGTCTTCGAGTGTTACAATATTGGATCTGTATTTAGCAAATTTGTCATTTAGTTATTTTTAAATTATTTAAAAAGTCGGTTTAATTAAATTATATATATTTTCAGCAGCCAAATTCGTTGAACACACCCACACGCGAACATTATGATGTAAGAAATTATTAGAATGCAATCATAGATAAATTATTGAAAACCTGATTAATTCACCTCCCGAGTCTATTGCGTCTGTCTGCGATGAAAATAATGTAATGTGTTACACTCTTAATCGCAATAACAACTGCCATGTTACGGTGAAAATTTTAAAATAAAGAAAGCATCAAGATATACTTACTTGACTCATTATTGCAGTATAACGTCTCATTTGTAATCAAACGTGGCGTGGCGTTCTCTTCCTGATTGCGCAGCTTCAGGTTCATTTCCTCACGAATCGCGATTACAGAAACATAACAGTGCATTTTTCAAACTCTAGTGAAGTAGTGCGTCATCGTGACGTAGTATTTCTGGCGCATGCGCATTAAATAAAGTTAATATATTTCATGCATGGTTATATTTCAGCTTTTTAATTTCTGTTCAAACTCATTTTGTTGTTAGACTCTGTAAGTTCACAAAACTTGATTCATTCACCTAACTAAAAGTCAATCATTTTTATAGTGTAGTGTAGTCTAATTTAAATTAAATGTATTTTAACTGAATTTAAATGCAATTTAATTTTGTTTAGATTTGTTTAACTTTGCTCACAATTAAATGTGTTTAATTTACTTAGATCAACATAATGATATTAAAAGTATTCTCTACACAGATGTAAAGTACAATACATTAATATTACATTAAGAACTCCTCTCATAAATTACATTTTATTGTCAAATATTATGTAGAAAACTGACACTTTTAATTGAGTTCATAGAGCAGAAGCTGGTGATAAAAATGTCAACAATAAGTTGTACTGGAGTATACTGTATAAACAAATGTATTGCAGTTTAGAGGAAAAATACATTTCAAGTGCATTAATGCACACAATATATTATAGACTAAACACATTTAAAATACATCAACAAAATAATTTTGGACAACACACTTGAGTTGAAATTTAAAAAAAAAAATTTATTTTCCATTAAAATTATTATTTTATTTAGTATATTAGTCAATACATCAAAATAACTGTTTAAGTAAAACTTAAGTAGACATTATTACAATGTGCCTTTTTAAAACATGCACTTACGTGTGTTTAGAAATATTGTCATGAAAGTGTACTTACTTTAAGTTAAACTTAATTAGACATTATAACAAAGTGCATTTGTAAAAAGTGCACTTAAGTGTGTTTATAAATATTGTGATGAAAGTGTACTTACTTTAAGTTAAACTTAATTAGACATTATTACAAAGTGCATTTGTAAAAAATGCACTTAAGTGTGTTAAGAAATATTGTGATGAAAGTGTACTTACTTTAAGTTAAACTTAAGTAGACATTATTACAAAGTGCATTTGTAAAAAGTGCACTTAAGTGTGTTAAGAAATATTGTGATGAAAGTGTACTTACTTTAAGTTAAACTTAATTAGACATTATTACAAAGTGCATTTGTAAAAAGTGCACTTAAAGGTGCCATGTGTAAAAATTGAGGTAAAAATATCCAAAAAATGAGCTAGACGCATCAAAAGAATGAGAAGAAATAAGGGCAATGATGTCATTAAAAAAATTTCAAGTTATAGTGCTGCAGAGATATCAACCTTAATTAGCATTAGCATTACTAGCCACGGCCCGACAGGTGTTGTAATACCAGTTTCGGCCATGGGAGGCGGTATGCGGGGCACATAACCACCAGCCAACCTGCAATACACGAATAACTCGCACGGCTTGTGGGCGTACTTGAACCTGATGTCTATCGTGTGGAAAGTACAGCCCACTACTTCATTTCAATTCAGAAATGAAGTAGTGGGAAGAGAGCGGAATATCATATATATATTTATATATATATATATATATATATATATATAAATATAGGTTATCTGTGTTTGTGCACGTGATATCAGGAAGCAATGTAATAACGTTACCTGTAATACACACATGATGGCGATGCGCAAATCGAGTGTGTGTGTGTGTCACAAATCATTATTGTTTCTTCAACTTATTAAAATATCTTTCTTTACTGCAACTATCTGTTTCTGCTTCTTTATCATATTTATAGTGTGTGATTTATAAAATACCATATCCTACATCACATATTTTGATATGTGAGGTATACTGCCCCCATCTGGTATGGAATGTGGAGTATGACTTGATTTTTTTTGCCAGACAATTACACATGGCACCTTTAAGTGTGTTAAGAAATATTGTCATTAAAGTGCATTCCCTTTAAGTACACTTAAGTGGCATTTAATTTGAACTATATTATATTATCTGCAAGTGCACTTTTCAAAAAGTATACTTTAATGATATTAAGCACAAAAAAAGTACGCTTTCAATACAATTAAGCACACTTCTTTTTCACAAGGGTGGTGTTTATATTTGTTCAAGCTTGACAACCTTATTGCCTTTTTGATTACTTTCTAATATATATTTATAATTACAAATAAGTACAAAGATTAAATTGTTAAAAGGGATGCTTATAAGAGAGCATACATCTAAACTGTCTGTGAAGGGTTTTGATTATATTACCCACCATTGTACTCAGCATACTGTCATTCTTAAAAACAAAACAAATCATTCTTCATAATTTGCCTGCCTTATATATTTGTGTGTATGTATATATATATATATTTATAAATCTCTCTTTTTTTTATTTGTTGTTTTTCAGACTAGCTGCTATAGAAGAAAAACTGAGTGCAGAGACAAGCGAAGAAGAGAGTAGTAAGTAGTGATGCACCGATTGATCGGCTGGTGACCGGAATTGGCAGATTTTCACGTGATCGGCCATGACTTCGGGCGCCATATGATTAACATCGCACAACATCAGGATCAGACATGCACACGGACCGCACATGTAGGAAACCTCGTGAATTACGGCCGTTTCACACCGCAAGCGTGAGCAGCGGGTTTTATTTTTTGTGTGTGAATGCTCTCATTGATTGACATTCACGCCCGAAAAAATACGCGGAGCAGGAGTGCGTTAAAGTGAAAACACGCTTTTGATGGACAAAATAAATATGATTTCACACAAAAAAATGCCCAAAATGCACAGAATGTGCATGTCTAGTGTGTTTAACAAGAACTGGAGTAGGCTAGAAAATGAACACAAAAATATTTGTAGAAAATGTACCCATTTAAACTTGTTTTAATTATTCAGTTTGGGTAAAAGTATATGGTGTTTTATTTAATAAAAAAGAAAAAAAAAAGAAATGAAGAGTTCAGATGCAATTTAAGCCTCTAAGTGCCATCTGAAATTTTCTTCTAATGATCATTTTTATCAAGCTTGAATATTTAAGTTCAGTAATTTATCTTAAATGGCAATGAAAATTACCTATTTGTCATTTAAGTGAAATTACTGAACTTAAATATATGAGCTTGATAAAAATGATAATTTTAGAAGAAAATTTAATCGGAATCGGTTAAAATCGGTATCGGCAGGTCAAACTCAGTGAAAAATCGGAATCGGCCTATAAAATTGTAATCGGTGCATCTCTAGTAAGTATGGTTTAATCTCATATCACCTCTGTTATGGAGATTTTTGAATCCGGACTATTGAATGGTGATTCGGTCATGACGTATGTGTTTCTGTACATCACTTTTTTTTGCTCTCGAAGTCAAAGGGGGCTGACTAAAACAAATAATAATGCTAAAAATAAAGATTAGCATTTGTTATACATTATAATTATTATACTTGTCTGTTTTTTTTGTTTTTTTTTGCTGTGATACAGTGTCATAACATGTAGACCTCACTGTTGTTCAGCAAGACTTAATGTTTGTTCTATTTGATGTAGATATTTTATTAACTCCTTTTTTACATTATATTAACATTTTATATTGAATGTCTTCTGTTAAAATATGAACTAAGCATTACATGCCATATAAAAAAATCGTGGTTACGACTGTTCCCTGAGAGCAGGGAATGAGACGCTTTGGGGAATGCCCTCCATGTGAACCGGTGTCTAAAAAGCTATAAAATCACGGCAAATGAATTTGGCGACAACCTATGACACTTAGTGCGACCCAGAAGTATAAAAGGGGCGCCTAGATACGCAGTGCAAGTTCCCTTTCGAAAGGGAACAGTGACTTTTTTAACAGATGTTAATTTTGCATTAATATTTAAAAAAAAAAAAAATAATATTTTTCCCTTTTCATAGATACTGTGATCAAACAGTTTCCGACCACGACAGTGTCTGAGGTGCGAGCACTGATCAGAAGAAAATGCAACAATGAGGCAAACTCCAAGACCAATCATTTCAATTCGCTTGAAGGATGAAGGACTGTTTGCAGCTGTTGTATTTCACTTTGTTTGACTTTGTTGAACTTATTCATTTAA
This sequence comes from Phoxinus dragarum, assembly GCA_033366665.1. NCBI lineage: Eukaryota > Metazoa > Chordata > Actinopteri > Cypriniformes > Leuciscidae > Phoxinus > Phoxinus dragarum. The sequence goes on along the minus strand of JARPMJ010008916.1, from coordinate 6,244 downwards.
GTTCTTTTTTTTTTTGTTCTGTTTAATACTTCTGCAGATCAATGCATTTTATGTTAATGTATTTTGTTTAATTTTCATATGTTGCTGTACTAATGTAGTGCATTAAAGTTTACTATCTTTCAAAGAGTGTGTGTGTTTTATACAAATATTGTTTTTACTGTGTTTAACTGAATTATAATTTTTTAACTGTATTTTTAATACATTAAAATATATTTTTTTCATACTGAATGGTTTTGTAAAAGTATATTTTTAATATACTAATAGTGGGTCTTATAGTGTTCTACTAATACATTATTAATAAGCTGATATTATATTTAAAATATACTGGGAACACATTAATGTGAAGTTAAAAATATACTTAAGTTGTATTTCTAAAGTACATTAAAAATGTATTAAAAATACAATTTAAATAAGTGCTATTAAATTACACTAAATGTACTTAAAATAGTTCCATTTTAACACAATTAAGTATATTAACATATATTACTATTACCTTAAAATTGAACTTAAATACATATTAAAGTACATTTAGTATACTTGAAGTTGTCTCAAAATAACACATTTAATACATAATTAATACAATACACTTAAAATACATTAAGTATATCAAAATAAATAGTACAATTTAAATATATTTCCTTTTCACCTGGGTGGCCTAGCTTTATCCTGGTCACTGTGGCCAGGATGGACTCGATCCGTGCAGGAGACAATTGTGCCCGCATCGTGACCGAGTCCCACACCACTCCCAGGAACGAGGTTCTCTATTATTGGACTCAACCCCCCATCCTTCTTGGGAACTATGAAGTAGCGGCTGTAGAACCGGGACTCCCTGTCTGGTGGAGGAATACGTTCTATAGCCTCCTTAACCAGCAGGGAGTTTACTTCTAGTTCTTACTTCAGTACCAATACCCGACTCTGCTCTGGGTCGACTACAGTCCAGACCACCCCGTTGAATCTTGGTGGGCGGGAACCGAACTGCAGTCTGTACCCCTTTTGAATGGTGCGCCGGGCCCAAGGATATTCCTGAGATTTTTCCACGCATCGAAATATTTTACCTAGGGAACCAGCCTCTTGAGGCTGGCTTCGGGTATCAATCGGGATTCGTTCTCTACCCCCTGAAGCGGATCTCCGGCAGGGCGTCGATTTCCTGACAGACAACTGACAGACAACACCAAATAAGACGTACAAAGACAGAGAGCGCTTGCTGAAGAACAGTAAGCTAACTCTGTTTGTGTGCCAACGTCCTTTTGTAGCTTCCGCTTATGCCGTCACACATTACGTCATGACGCAACACCAATCAGGATTAGCTTAGTTTCATTCATGCTTCAGAGGCGCTACGCTGAGGGGCGTTCCACCAAAGTATCGTTTGACGCAGTTCGAGTTCCCTCAAAAGGGAACACACATCTAAATGTCAGAGCACGTCACGTGATGCATCTGAACGAATCACATTGTCAGAAATTGACATCAGCCAATGAGATTTCGCTTTCAGAGTTAAATGCCCATTGTACTTTCACGATTGGTTGCTGATAAAAAGGAAATGACCATATTTGGATCCGACAGCATTGTACAGAAGAGAGATAGCTTTCCAGGGGTGTGTGAGATTAAAGGAAGCAGACAGAGATCGCGGAGCAGTGCGTTGATTTAGAACGCCAACTTTTGTTGAATTTCTTAGAAATCTACAGACGCAAATAGACAAAGTGTAGTAAAATAAAGACCTAAATGTGTATTTTGGACTTTTTGTCACCACAAGTCTGAAAGAAGACATGTTATTGAAGACAAATAGCCCAAAATCTCAAAATTGACCAGTAAAAAAAAAGAAAGTTTTTCTCATTCGATAACTATTTTATTACTTGTCCATTAGTATCCATCTTCTTACTACCCCACAGTGCATTATGCACATTGAAATACCCACACCACACAATATTACTTCTATCTTGCCCCTCTATTTCCTCAAGTTTGTTTATACACTGAACAAAATTATAAACGCAACACTTTTGTTTCGGGGGGTCCGAAAACCAGTCAGTATCTGGTGTGACACTATATGCCTCATGCAGTGCAACACATCTCCTTTGCATGGCGTTGATCAGGTTAATGAGTGTGGCCTGTGGAGTGTTGGTCCACTACTCTTTAATGGCTGTGCGAAGTTGCTGGATATTAGCAGGACCTGGAACACGCTGTCGTATACACCGATCCAGAGCATCCCAAACATGCTCAATGGGTGACATGTCCAGTGAGTATGCTGGCCATGCCAGAAATGGGATGTTTTCAGCTTCCAGGAATTGAGTACAGATAATTGCAACATGGGGCCGTGCAGCATTATCATGCTCAGGATCTCGTCACGGTTTCTCTGTGCATCCAAAATGCCATCAATAAAATGCACCTGTGTTCGTTGTCCATAACATATCAACCAGGCTAGGCCAGAGGTGTCTTTCCTGGACAATGTATGTGGACATCACCTGACCCAGGGAGCGTGTGGTCACCTTCGTCGCCTGTAGAGCGAGGTCGGTGGCAGCACGCAGCTCTTCCAAGAGCCCTGGACCAGCCCTACCCTTGTGCATGAGCATTAGAGGATGGATACCCGACGCGAGCCCGACGGGACCCGCCGGTACCCGACGGGCCGGGCCGGGTTCGGACAGATATTTAGAAATGATGTTCGGGTTCGGGTCGGGCTCGGTCACATCAGCGCGATAAGGCATTGAACATTTTAAATTTAAAACAGCTTATGTAGGTAGCCGATGTGCCTGATGCTTTCACTTGATGCAAACGTTCGTTTTTGTGATTAAAATACATGTAAAATATTACCATAACATCCGTCTTCCTGTGTGCGGACATTTGTTTATGTAGCCGTGACAACGAAACGCGTGCATACTGTGCGCGCGCCAGGTGTTTAGAGCGCTTGTTGCTCCGCGCGCTGATGCGCTTGTCCTGTTGACATTTCCGATTGCCTTCCTACAGTTGCTTAATAAAAGCGGGCTTTCCACACAAACAAACGTACAATTGTCATTAGTATGAGAAAAAAATGGGATTTTAACTGTCGGGCTCGGGTCGGGCTCGAACATAAATATCTTTGTTCCTGTCGGGCTCGGGTCGGGTTCGGTTACTGCTCTGTCGGACGCGGGCCGGGCTCGGACTGAAAAAGTCGGCCCGATCCGCACTCTAATGAGCATGCAGTGAGGTGGCAGCCTGCCCACAGCTCTATAGGTTTTTGCCACCAGAGTAGACAAAAACCTACAGGCTTTGGCCAGGACTGGTCAGCGATCTCACTCGGAAAACTTCACCGGTTGCAATGTGAGAGAGCGGTGTGTGGACCGAGGAGAAATCGTCGGTGTTGTTCCACAGCAACAGGGTCAGGTCACCCTGGCCACCAGCCAAAGTATACCCTCACGTGGAGGAAATAGGTTGGGGTGTGGATGAGGGGACTCTCGCTCTAGTGAGGACATTGAGTCTTGACCACAACATTGCGATGGTCATGTTCCCGCAATGAAACAATGACGCATTCACGAACGCTGTCTGCGTGTGAGCCCAAACACGCGAGGCAGCGCTCGTGCCCATCAGCAGAATTAATCTAACTATCGCACCCAGAAATACACGGGCTAAACGTCTTAAAAAATGGGCCACGTGCAGGCTCTTTTGTGAGAGGAAAAAACTCAGCAGCTGTGTTGAAGCACCCGGGGAGAAACACATGCTGTAGCAGACCACTGCTCATAGATCAGCAGGCAGGAATGTGAAACTCGCTGGAACGCGCCGTCACACCAACACAGACCGGAGAGCTGCTCGTCTCGAAGAATGGCTTGTGGAGTGAAGAATGCTCTTGGCTCCGAAGCGAAAAACATATCTGCATGTTGCCAGCTATATACTTCCTTATATACCCACGAGGTGGTGCGGAGTTACGCTATGCAAAATCTGCAGACCCATGGCATTTCTTTGCCTTTGGTTCGTTTCTTAATTCTCGAAGATGATAGGCTTTCTAAGCGAAACCCCATTCGTCGTCACTGACGTAACTCGTAGTGACTACGAAAGTGAACTGCAGTCAGGTTGAGACCCCGATGAGGACGACGAGCATGCAGATGAGCTTCCCTGAGATGGTTTCTGACAGTTTGTGTACACTTTGGTTATGCAAACCGTTTGTTGCAGCAGCTGTCCCGGTGTCTGGTCTCAGACAATCTTGGAGGTGAAGATGCTGGATGTCGAGGTCCTGGGCTGGTGGGGTTACACGTGGTCTGCGGTTGTGAGGCCGGTTGGATGTACTGCCAAATTCTCTGAAACGCCTTTGGAGACGGCTTATGGTAGATAAATTAACATTCAATTCATGGGCAACAGCTCTGGTGAACATTCCAGCAGTCAGCATGCCAATTGCACGCTCCCATTTAGTGCCACAACATGGCATTGTGCTGTGTGATAAAACTGCACATTTTAGAGTGGCCTTTTATTGTGGCCAGCCTAAGGCACACCTGTGCAATAGTTATGCTGTCTAATCCGCATCTTGATATACCACACCTGTGAGGTGGATGGATTTTCTCGGCAAAAGAGAAGTACTTACTAACAATATTTGAGAGAAATAGGCCTTTTGTGTACAAAGAAAAAATCTTAGATCTTTCAGTTCAGCTCATGAAAAATGGGGGCAAATCAAGTGTTGCGTTTATAATTTTGTTCTGTATATCTAATTTTCTAGATGGGTTGTAATAATTTATAACTAAAAAAAATGTCCCTTCACCCCATATTTCTACTACTACATATTCTTGCTCATTCCCTTTGTCTGCGTGTTCCAGATTAAGGACCTTCTGCATACTTTAGAGCCTCATCTGTGTGTTCCAGATTTTAGGACCCTTTGATGTTCCAGGAGATCAGCATCCCACAGATCTTCATTTTCAAGGCTGTTAAAACAGATTCCAGCTTCTTTCCCCACTGCATTGTTACCCAGCACAACCAGTGGAAGACGTCACCGCCATCACTCAAGCACGTGGAACATAAATATATCACTTTACCATATTATCATGTATATTATCAGTATATAATTTTCTAATTTACATTAGATGTAATATAACTGATGCAAGTTAATAACTAATTTTTGCATAATAAGGTTCTTTACCTTATTAGTTTCAGAGAAACAACAAGTTCATCTTTCCATTAGATAACGCAACTCTTCCATAGCCACACTTAACTTAATCACTTGTATTTTATGCATCTTATGCCGTTTATTCCTTTATCATTCATGGTAGTCATTTAGTAGTTGTGTTAGTTATTCTTCTTTATCTTTTGTTAATAACATTTATTTTATTACACTTGTGCTGATAATAAAGAAAAAAATGGCCCAAAAATCACAAGCATCCTTGGATGGACGAGAAAGTAAAATCACTACAGCTATTGTAAAATATAATTTATTAATGTGATCAAAGCTGATATTGCAGCATCATTATTTCAGTCTTCAGTGTCACATGATCCTTCAGAAATCATTCTAATATGCAGATTTTCTGCTCAAGAAACATTTCTGATTATTATCAATGTTGAAAACTACTCGGTTACTATCGTAACCTCAGTTCCCTGAGATAGGGAACGAGTGTTGCGTGGCTATACGCAGTGGGGAAACTCCCTTTCCTCGATTTACTGAAGCTTATTTGTAAAACGCATTTGCAGCTGCACAGCTGGCACATTGAGCATCCCACCTGCTCATAGGCTGTGCTGCCGCAACTGCACATCCAATGGCGTGGGCGCCTGAGCGACGTGTGATCAATGAGCTAGCCCCACGTAATACACGTCAGAGCCCCCTGACAGGGCGTGGCCTTAGCCTATAATAGTCCCGCAAATTTGCCATTATAGCAGGTTTAACGACTGAAGCAACAACTCTCCAGGTTATCATGGTGCGGCCGGCTACGCAATACTCGTTCCCTATCTCAGGGAACTGAGGTTACGATAGTAACCGAGTAGTTCCCTTTCGAACGGTCATTCGTATTGCGTAGCTATACGCAGTGGGGGACGCTCTGTAATACGCCGTACCATAGATAACTGGTTGCCACCGTGACTCAGGACCAAGCGGCAACCCTCCCTGTCTCTCTCTTGAAACCAACACGGAAGTGAATTAAACGGCAATTCATCGACTGGCCGCTTGAGGCTAGCTGCAGAAGTGAGTCAAATCTGTATCTCCCCCATGTTAAAATGCTCAACTTTACATCAGAAAAAAACATGTTTACAGCCTGGTTCTCTATGTAGCTTTGGTCTATACAGCAAATTTTGCCCTTCATAACAA
>JARPMJ010008915.1:0-31118 GCA_033366665.1 Phoxinus dragarum | reverse complement strand
GCTTTTAGTTGATTCGCTGAAAGATAAGGTGAGATACCCCGGAGTTTTAATTGAATTTATCGTCCGAAGGACGTACACCCCGCGTCTGGGTTTTTTCACAGGGACTCCCCGCAGTGAAAGTTCCATTCATGGATTGTTTTAAAAAGCCGAACGCACACACACAGACATATGTTTAAACCCCTTTAGGTCAACAAGTCAACTGCGCGCCCCCCCTTTCGTCTCGCACACACCCACACAGTGAGGTGAGGCACAGAAACATACACACGAAAATTCTAAAAGTAAGAAAGATGCTTTTTGTGAGAATGCAACATTCTGTTTGAAACGGTGATTAACAAGCATGCAGAATCTGACGTAGAATGCGCGTTCTCCGGATTTAAAACAACCAGTAGAAACGCTTAATACCTAAAAATCAATATAGTTCTCTTTAGCCTGATCTAACAGTATCGAATTTGGGATGGTTGTGAACCAGAAAACTAGACGAATCCGAATCTGTTTTGAGAAACAATCTATTATGTATGATTAAACATTTATCGATGTGTAGAATAATGTCAGAATAAATTCTGTCCTCTTCCCACGCGCTGAATAGGCGTGTCGTCACAGACAAAGGAATCTTGGCGCCACAAGAATCCCCACTCGTGAGTGGCTCCCAGGCTCAGAATGGGCGTTGCTCCGGTTTCATTCATATTTTGGAGACGAGCCAAGGAGCTCAGTTAGTTCTTGTCTTCTCGCTTTTCTTCACTTCCGGCGCTGCAAGTCCAGCATTTCCACTCTAGTCTCGAGTTCTAGTCTAAACGGCTAGTCTCTAACTCATAGCTTTAACTTCGCTTCAGAGAGCCTTGCTCTCCGTTTACTTTCCGTTTCTAAGACTAAGTCTTTATTTTTTATACAAGTTTTAAAGCTACTTCCTTGATCCAGCGTTTTAACGAGCGAAAGCTTAGCGTCTCCACTCTGCGTCAAAACGACCACGTGACGCATCCCGGAAACCCTCGAGGCTCCAAAAGAAACAGCACGAGCACCAGACGACTTTCCAACGACAACACAGTAGGCTAATTCCGAATCTGATCTTTGAAACAAAGCTAGTTAAGGTTGTCTGAGAAATCCTCCGGTCTCTTGATTAGTGAAAGTATTCCTTAAACTGTATAATCTCTCTCTCTCATCTCTCTCAAATCTCACTCTCTCTCTCTCTCTCTCCATCCCTTGGTTAATATCGTGTTACTATATATACGCTACGTAACCGTTTTATAATCATATGTTTTGTTTATGCATATTGTTATACGCTTGATTGTGTAACCTACGTACTTTTAAAGTGTCTTTATTAAATTTCATTTAATCTTCGTCTGAATTTGTGTTTTATGAATCCATAAATCTGAAATCCCTGAAAATCAGATCTTCTATGCTACCTTTTAAAAACGCTCTACCACACTTTTAAACATTGCATAGTTTAAATATTCCCGACCTGATCTCTGGGAGGGTAAGTTATCTCCATTAATGGCCATATGGACGTAATTTTGTCTGCCAAGAGCTAGACGGATCGAAGTGTTGAGGTAAACAATTATATGTTATACGCATTAATGGTTAAAAGTTGTATTTCCAAGTACGACTGATTAAAATAATTCCTTTTCTCTGTATGTATATTGTCCGGCGTGATCCTGATACATATTCATATGGTCAAAACGGTAATAAGCCCATATTTGGAACCATTTTAGAGCGTATGCAAATAATGTTAATCAAAACCATGAATATTTAATTTCCCCTTTGAGTGCTAATTTCCCAATTTATACTCAAAGTCAGTATTGCTACATTTATTGGCGGTCGAACGCTGGCAATTTTCAAACTTCAGTTATGGATTCATATGCATATTGTATTCAGATGTGATTTGTGAATATTAATAATTGTACAACCGTAAAATTTTGCATTAAGTCGACTCCAATCAGAAGCTTGTGAAACACAGCACGGCTGGCAGAGAATCTAAACGAATTCTCTCCCAGCTCTCCTGTGTGCGTTACAGTATTTTCAAAAAACTGTCCAGTTAAATGTGCAAAAAAAAAACTCTGACATAACTGTGTACACTTTTTATACTGTTTAATTACGTTTTTAAGAACGACGAAATCTTCTTAGTAAACGTTTAAACCGGTAAAGATAAGACCATCAGAGGCGATGTTCCTTCTGTAAAAGGCACTATTATAGCTAGCAAACGTGGACTCGAATGAAGGTGAATCTTCGTTTCCCGTTGATTCTGTGAAAGAAAAAAAAAACGTGCAAAAGGCCGATCGTGTTTCTAGGGTAAATAGGAACTCCTCGTATTGATTTGACTGTGAAGAAAACCAGTAAATGCTTGTAATTTATGCACGCTGTAAATTGTTGTTGTGAAGAGAAGCAGATAACACTGTAAACTGTGTACAGAGCTCGAGCGCGCCATCGCGTGGCATAAAACAGCTTGTGCAAGTTTATAGTGTATCTCTCCCTGAACTTTAATCCCACGTGTCTGTGACGTAATTCTGTGAGCAGAATTGCGCCATCGCGTGGTTGAAACAGTGAAGTGCGTGCTTTCAAATTATTGTCCTCTGAAACTTTGATCCCACTAGTCGGTGACGTCATTCTGTGAGCAGAAGGGCGCCATCGCGTGGAGGTAACTCGCAAGTGCAAGCTAGTCAGTTTTTCCTTTGAAACTCTAACAACAGTTTCTAACTGTTAGCGAAATTGCGCCACCCGCGTGGACGATAGAGGTTAAGACAATTTCTGCTCTTCCAAATTAAACTTAGAGGTTTAATGAATGAACTGTTTAAATACAGATTCGAACTTAAAGCTGTTTATTTCGAAAAATAAACTTTTCTGTTTTGGATTGAGGCAGTTTATGTGAGTTTATTTCAACAAAGTGAATTAGATTTCAGCCATAAACCCCTCAAGCCAAACATTTTCTCAGAACTTTCTCTTTGCAATCTCATCTCTGAACCTTCTGAGTTTGTCTGTCTCAACTAATAACTTCTAATAACTTCAGGTTGTGATGATTATTGTCTGAAACTATTATAACTCTTTGAAATATTTTTATTTCACTGTTTTGGTTGGTTTTGTTTTGGTTTGTTTGTTTGTTTTCTCCAAGTGCATTTAGACTTGAGGTGAAAGACAGGAACAGGTTACCCCTCCCCAGTCCGTCAAAAGCCCACCTGAAAGAGAAGCGCCCCCTGGTGTTGACATCATTCCCAAGTCTGGCTATCAGCCTTCCACCAACTCCATGCTGTGTTAATCCAACCTATACCTCTTCCCTTTCAGGATTTTATAAACATTTCATTAAGGAATATTATAAAACCAATATAATTTCTGTGAAATCTCCCAGGCTTACTTAGATTTGATTTAAACCAGTTTTTCAATTGTGTTAAACAAACTAGGTGAACCACTGGAGAAGAGAAGTAACCCTTAGTGGCCCCCGCAGTCCACTACCGCAGCCTAAACGCCGACCACTCCTTGTTTCAACGACCTCGGTTATTGTCCAATTTGGGTCAGGCTAAGTTTCACTTTTTGTTGATTTTACCCCTGTTATTGTTTCTTTTCAGGTTAGATTAATTTTCTCAAATTAATTTTAAAATCTGGGTGTTTTCTTTGTTTATTCCATTTCTAGTTATTTCCCCCGCAGAAATTTCTCAGTTTGATCAAGCAAAAAAACCCTTTTAGCCTTGAAGCTTATTATCTCTCCTGTGTATGTTCATAGGTACGATCCCAGTATCTGTGGTGAACCGAGGGAGCCGGGCCGATCTCCGTGAGTGTGATTCCTGACTGGTGCTAACAGCATTTCGGCCGTGGTGGGACTCGCGAGTCTTTTCAATCTCTAACCTACTGCTGCGGCACGCAAGAGCTAACCTCGAACCCACACTCTGAAGGGTCAGTCAAGCCAAACCGTTTCAATTTTGGGAGTTAATCCATCCGGGGCCCAAAGGGGCCACTCCGGCTTCGCTGGAGGGTTCGGAAAGACACCCAAGTTTTGTTGCATAAGGCTGGCTGATACCTCAGAGGCGCCGGGGGCTTCAAGGCAGAGTATCTTGTTTGAGAGGGCGCAGCAGGGGAAGTAGAGTAACGAAAAAGATCTGGGGCTCACTGCGGAGGAGTGTCTGGAGGCACTGGAAAAGGTTGACTCGCTCCGGAGGCCGACTGGTGTGACCTCAAACTCCCACAGGTAAACTGACATTGAGTAAAATACACCCATTTATTATAGGCTCCCGAATACTAGGTATTCTCCCGTAGCATATTTTAAGTGTCTATTTCACACTTTCTCCCTACGATATACACCCCTCTTAGGTTTCCTGCCCCAAAAGCTGCGAACCTGACACCGCTATCACCATCTCTAACAGAGAAGTGTAGCTGAAGGCCCCTTTAAATCCAATAACACCCACTGTGACACTAGTGGCCACCCTTTAGAACAGACCAACCAAGTTTAGGTTCTTTTTAGTGCACTGAGATTTTGTTCTGTTTTGTTTTGTTCTGTTGATTTTGTTTCCTTTCAGTCACCAAGAGACCTGAGGAACTAAATAGTCAACCAGCTAAGCCAGATTACTGCCTGGCGACTCTATTGTGGGCCCTAGCCTAACTGTGCATTGGTCCCTCCTAACTGTCTGAAAGTCAGTTAGCCAAATTTATCATAGACGTTCCCGCCGTACTATAACCTAGTAGCCTGCCTACAAGTGTGCGATTGGTCCTGTCTGTGTGTGTGTGTGTTGTGTTTCTCTCGTCTGCAGTGAGCCATAATGTCGCGTACCAGCAGCCCAGCAGCCCATTGGCGGGACCTGGACGCGTGGTTACGAGCCATGACAGCCAGCTCCCTGCCCCAAGCAGCGGACCTGTCGACTCTCACCAGAGAACAGCTGGACAACGACCTGGACCTGCTCGTGGCCCACGACCCCACACACAGCTATGGCTCTAAAGAATGGTCCCGACTCGTCGGAAGCGTGGCCCATAATCTCCTGAGCCAAGCCCAACTTGCAGAGAAGGACAACATCCTTCTTCAGGAGGACAACGCCAAGCTAAAGGAGAAAGCTGCACAATTGAAACTGCAGCTGGAGGACGCTCGTCGGCAAAAAGACCAAGTGCAAAGTCGTCTGGAGGAGCTACAAGAGGAGCTCAACGAGGAGGATGACACCAGCGCCGATCAGCACCAGGATCTACAGCAACTTCAAGAGGCCATGGAAAACCTGCGCCTGGAGACCAAAGAGCAAGTGGACTCCGAAAAACGCATCTCGGCTGAACTGAATGATCAAGTGCAGCATGGAGAAGCTCTTCTGGAAAGAGCAGAGGCTGCCCTAAGAGACAGAAACGCAAAATTCAGAGCGTGTGAAAAGCATTTACACACTGCCAAAGCTGAAATTTCCGAACTTTTGAAACAAAGACAGTCCCTCAAAGATGAACTTGACGGTGCCCAGACAGAGCTCGCGTACTCGTACAAGCTTCAAGGTGAGCCGGGGGGAGACACACACTACACTCAGTCTCCCCTCCACAGCCACGCCCCAAACACACCCAAAGCTGAAGGGGGCGACGTTGGGAACAGTCAGGTCCCCACCCAGACGGGACGGGCTGTTTCCCATAACTCCTACTCCAAGAACCTTGACAAGCTGGCAAGGAACATTCCACAGTTCTCGCCACAGCCAACAGGTGGTAGTGACATTCATTTGTACTTGCAAGATGTGGAGTTTCATCTACAAACAATTCCCGACGTCACAGATTGGGACAAACTGTACCTCCTCAGGATTACGTCTAGCCGTGACGTACGGAGCTTCCTGGATCGACAACCAGACACTGTCAAAATGGACTACAAACAGCTACGCCAAGCTCTGGTCCGTGAGTTTTCTGATCCAGACACTGACCAGGGGTTCATCAAAGCACTGGACGTCAAGCAAGCCAGGCTGGAAACCCCACAAGCCTACTACAACAGACTCAGACAGTCCTACTTCGGAGCCCTGAATGAGTCTCACATGGAGGAAGATGTGAATTTAATAACTTTGTTCCTAAGAAACTTGCATCCAACCATTAGCCATCACCTGGGTGTGCTAGCATGCCCTAAGACTATGAACACACAGCAACTCCGTGACTTAGCCCACAAGGCTTATATTAAGCAGAAAACTGCTTCTGAAATGACTAAAAATCCCACTGTTTACGCTGTCTCTCAGCCCTTTCCAGAACTTCCACTAGAGGGCGCCAAACAGCACAACTACAAGTCTGCCAACAGAGAGTCAAGACCGTTTCAAGCCAGCAGAGGGCAGCGTGGTCGTGGAGGGGGCCACACTAGACAACGCCAAGAACGTGTTGATGAATTCTGTGACCGGCCCAGGCCTGCTCACCACCACCCAGGTGAGAACACCTGGGATCAAAGCCGGCGACCCAAGAAACGCCAACCAGCCTCCCCCAGAACTGCAAGCCCTGAGAATCGTCAACAGAGTCCCGCTCAACGACGTGGGTGGTAAGCTCAAGCCAGAGCCCACCTCCAAAGGAAACAACACCGCTACAGCTGACTCAGCTGAACTTCTAGACATGCTGAGAGAATTCCTGAAAAAGAGTTCTCAGAAGGATGACAAACGGAAGCCGGACTCTGCATGACTACCTCCAAGGCCTGAAACCAACACTGCTAACCTCTATCCTCCTGTTGACCCAGAACTGCAGAACACAGTTCACCACTCACAGACTTTTGAACACACTCTTTCCCCACAAATTGACACTTCCAGTGCCAACCAACAGCTGATAGAGCCTCAAGAAACTGTTTGCTGTCAAAAGACTCTGACACACACTGTTGTCCCACTCAATGACAGCACCAGTGACACCAAACTGACAGCTGACAGCTGTCATGTTCCTGCCAACATACCAGACAGTGCTGTTTTGCTCATCTGCACCCACAACGAGCAACACAAGTCACACCCTCACTGCCTAGCGATCGATACCCACACACCAAGGCTCCTGGGTAATCTGATCGAAAAAGGGGTGGCCCGTAAGCTGTATCTCACCATCACCCTGGAACGAGAGATTCGACTCGAAGCCCTGGTTGACACAGGCTCCGACCTCACACTGATTTCGGCTCAGCTGTTTGAAAAACTCAAATGTGAAGCCCGAAGACAGAATCGAACTCTCAATTCCCACACCTGTGAGATGAATGTGCAATCGTACAGCCAAAATGACATTCAGCTACGAAACATCGCTCCCATTCACCTGACCATAGGTCCGATGAGTCTGGTACATCCCATATATGTGTCTCCCATGAACACTCACCCACTTCTCATTGGCAAAGATCTGCTGGATCGATTCGAACCTTTACTGGACTTCAAGCAACTAAAGGTATGGGCTCAAGTGCGTGAACCTCTGCCACTCCAGCCACACCAGTCTGGTGACCCAGACAGTGAGGTCAACGAGGTCACGGGGACTGCCACAGCGACGGACTGTCAGTCCTCAGAGTTCCCGGGAACTCCCCAAACTTCCCAGCACAGCTCAAGTTCAAAACTCTGCACTTTCAAAGCCAACCTCAAATCTGATATCTACTGTCCCAAGGTCAAGTCCAGCCTGCAGTTACAAGATGTCACCACAACAGACATTGTCCTTGCCCTGCATGCTGACAACTCAGCCATCAGCCTGTCACTCTTCAATACCATCATTGAAAACACACCAGACCTACCATTTGCCAGTAAACGCACACGCTTTCCCCTGAACTCTCAGTCATTATCCATGACAACAGCAAAAGGGATATGCGCCTTGCATCTGAAATGGAACCACCGGTGTCTGACCCACTACTTCCTGGTCCTGCCGGACCCACCTCACGATGTTTACATCGGAGCAGACCTTTTGGTGCGCCTAAGGGCTCAAATAGACATTGTGAATGAAGTAATATGGGCCCCATTGACTTTGCAAACACCCAAGCCCATTGTCTATGACAATCTCCTGTCAGGGCAAACCATTCCAGAAGTGTGCACCCTGATCAACGAACAGGAAGCCGCAGTACCCGCTTACACCAAAGGGGTCGCTGTCCGACTTAACTTGCGTTGTGGTCAAACTCTCAACCACACGCTAGGTTACTTCCAGCCATCCCCTGAATGTGTGGAACTCGGACTCACACTTGAAGCCACACCACTCACTGAAGTGTCTTCCCGTGTACTCTACATCCTGTTCAACAACTGCTCAGCCACTGACATTTGCATTCCCAGAGCCTTTCGGCTGGGATGGCTAATCAGCCAAGACTTTCATGACTTTGAACTTGTGTTACCTGTCATTGGGCCTATTCCACAGGCACTGCTGACGGAAAGGCATCTACACGACACACTACTCACTGCACCCTTTCAACTCATCGCCATCACATCTGTCATGTCAATACCAAAAGAACAGGTATGCAGAACCGAGCTCACAGAGGATCAACATCTCTCTGTGTACACAGTCTCCCACCAGCAGGCCACTGAGACTGATGCACCGGCACCGCTTGACACTACTGACAGCTTTGAAACTCAAGTGCAGCAAATTCTACTGAACGCCAACGCGCTCCAGAATGACACGGACCGTCAAAACCTCCGACAAGTCCTTTACAAGTTCAAAGACTCCTTTGCACAAGACTCTTTAGATTGCGGGCTCACCACCCTGCACACGGTGTGTATACCCACACCCCCTGAGGCTCCTCCCACCTTTGTCAAGCAGTACAAAATTCCCATAGCCTCACACGAGCCAGTACAAGAGATCATCGAATCCATGCTGGAAAAGGGTGTTATTCGTCACTGCAACTCTACTTATAGTGCCCCCATCTGGCCCGTTTTGAAACCTAACGGCAAATGGAGACCCACCATTGACTATAGACAATTGAACAAACAGGTGCCATTGTCAAGATGGCCCATGACACAGCTTGAACAGGAAATTCCCAGAATCAGAGGAGCTAACATCTTTTCTACCCTCGATGTGGCCTCTGGATTCTGGACCATTCCGGTGCATCCGGACGACCAACACAAGCTGGCATTCACTTTTGGCAACAGACAGTTCACCTTCAACAGGTGCCCGTTTGGCTACGCCAACTCACCTGCTGAGTTCAACATCTTCCTGAACAAAGCCTGCCCAGACGCTAGAGTGAGAGGTAACTTGATTTACGTCGATGACTTGCTTATGAAAAGCACAACGGTAGCCGACCACCTGAACGAGATTGACCATGTTTTGAACCAGCTAACCACCGCCGGAGCCAAAATCGCTCTGCACAAAGGTCAGTGGTGTCAAACTAAAGTCAATTATGTCGGTCTACTTATTGGAAAACAAGGCATTGAACCACAATCCAGTCGGATTCATGCCGTCCAAAACATCAAGCCTCCCACCAACGTCTCGGAGCTGAGAAGCTTCCTGGGGGTATGCAATTATTCCCGGCAGTTCATTGAACATTACTCGGACATTGCCAGACCTCTAACAGCTTTGCTGAAAAAAGACACCCCTTTCATCTGGTCTACAGCTCAAGAACATGCTATGACCGAACTGAAAAGACATTTGTGCTCAGCCCCATGCCTCGCCTACCCTGACCCGCAAAAGGAATTCTTCCTGGAGGCTGGATTCTCTGCCCAATGTCTAAGTGCTGGCCTTTACCAACGCCATGACCAAGACAAGAAGGTGGTCGCATATGCCAGTAAGACACTTCTTCCCCCAGAATGCAAATTCTCAGACTGTGAAAAAGCTCTGCTCTGCACCGTGTGGGCCATCCAGCGTTTTTCCAACTACATTGGTGCCCAGAAAGTTATCATAGAGACTTGCCACCAGCCTGTTATGTTCCTCAACAGCCAACGCATCCGTGATGGCGTGGTGACCAACTCACGCATCGCCACCTGGTTAATGGCTCTTCAAGGAAGAAATGTTGAGGCTCGCTATGCACAGAAACACAAGTCTGCGCTGGGCGATGGCCTGGCAGCCTGCCAAAACTGCTCTGATAACTCGCCTGCTGCTATGGTGAACACACCCGAGCCCACACAGCCCCCACTGACCTGCCACAGGTACTTTGATGAGAATGCGTGTCAAGGCATGACCACAGCTTGCGTCGATGGGTGCTCCTACAACCATCAGGGCACCCTGCAAGGAGGTGCAGGAGTTCTCTTTGTCAACGACCAGCCGTGTCCTCCGCAAAGTTTCCAACTAGGCCCTCAGTCGTCTCAGTACGCCGAAGTGGCCGCCGTCCTCATCACTTTGCAAATCGCATCGGCCCATGGCGTCAAAGAACTTCTCATTTGCACAGACTCTAATTATACCAGACTCAGTTTTGTGTGCCATCTCCCAAACTGGCAACAAAATGGGTTCAAGACAGCGAACAACAAACCTGTGAAACACCAACACCTGTTTCAAGCATGTGACAACATCACGACCACACACAATGTGACAGTGTACTGGAAGAAGGTGAAAGGTCATTCCAAGCTGCCTGGTAAAGACAAAGACTTTAATGACCGCACTGACGCTTTAGCAAAAGCAGGTGCTCTGCACGGCGACCCATGGTCTCCTCCTGCCACCACACCTCTCCCAGATGTGGCAGTGATAACTCGCAGCCAGCGGCTCACACCTAATCCAGCTCCAGCCTCACAACTGCTGTCGCTAACTCCGCAAGTCTCCAACAATGACATTGTTGACATGCAGGCCTCTGACACGGCCGTAAAGACAATTCTTGACCTCCTCTCTGACCCCGCCAGCCACCCTATCGCTGATTCAGCCCTCACTGCTGACTCTGACCTGAGACACTTGTACAACTCTAGACACATGCTGCGTGTGCGTGACAACATCTTGTGGTTTGCACCCGACGACACCACTACGCCACGGCTCGTGGTCCCGCGTTGCAACCAGGGGGTAATGCTGATGTACGCACACAACAATCCATGTGCGGGCCATCATGGCACCAGAGCCACGTATGACACGTTGAAAACAGTGGCATACTGGCCAGGCATGCAGCAAAATGTGGCAGAGTATGTCAGAGAGTGTCTGGTTTGCTGTCAGTTCCAACCATCAAACCCAAATCACAGGGCCCCACTACAGCATAGAGGTGTCACGTTCCCGTGGTCAGACCTCCAAATCGACTGGGTAGGTCCCTTACCCAGATCAACAAGGGGGAACAAGTATTTTCTCACTGTCATCTGCCAGTTTACCAAGTGGGTAGAGTGCCTTCCCGCACCGAACGACACAGCCCAAACCACGGCATTCCTCCTAATGAACCACATCTTCTCACGGTTCGGGTTGCCACTGAGAGTCAACTCCGACAGGGGTACCCACTTCACTGCTGAGATCATGCAAAAGATCTGGAGATGCCTGGGGGTACAAGCCAAACTGCACATTAGCCGACATCCAATCGCTTCGGGCCAAGTTGAGAATTCCAACAAGACGGTGGTCAACATGTTGAAAAAGTGTGTCCACTAACCAAAAAGACTGGGATTTGAAACTTCCCCTTGTATTAATGGCCATCCGGGCAACCCCACAAGAATCAACACGGGTGTCCCCGTTTGAACTCATGACTGGAAGGCTAATGACCCTGCCATTACATCTGCTGTACCAGCCGGGGGACTCCAACCTCGTCACAGCCTACACCACCTTCCAGTACCTGGAAGACTTGCACGAACATTTGAAAAAGACTTTTGCTTTTGCCCAACAACATCTGCAACACAGTGATGAGGGCCAGAAAGCATATTATGACAGGAAGGCATCACATCAGGAACTCGAGGTGGGCGACAAGGTCCTGTATTACAACTTCGCTCTTCCAACTCAAAGACTGTCAAAAAAGTTCCTGCCACGGTGGACAGGACCGCACGAAATTGTGAACAAACTTTCCCCTGTTGCTTACCAAATCAAGCTGAATCGGGGACAGAAAGAACCTGTTCTCAAATGGGTCCACCGCAATCAGATCAAAAGATATGCGGCCACTAGCAGAATCAGACAGGGAGGGGCCAATGCGAGCTGAAACAGCTGCCACCTCCGAAGAAATGAAAACAAAACTGTCCCTCCATCCTGGGACAGCCCCGCTGACATCTGCCTTCTCTCTCTCTCCCCCTTTCCTCCACACCTCTCCTACTCTCTCTGCCTGTAACAGAAATGCTGCTGCTGCTGATCGCAATCCTGTGGGTCCAGTCAACCGAAGGCCAGCCGCCTTCCGACGTCATCTCTCCAGGACCGGCTTCTGGAATCGTGTTGAGGGAGCAACCTGGGCTTCTGATCACCAACTGCCGTACCCACACACAGAAGGTGTACGTGCGACTTGACCCCCGAAACGTCTACCGTGCACATTCCCCCAGCGGAGTGAGCCAATACAGTTTCGCCGGGGCCCGATGGACCGAGACTGCCCTCCACCACGCCGAAGCCGACGTCGAACACATGCTAAGCCAGCTCGAGAAGATGACTGTCACCCAAGCAGAGCTAGGTGGCCACGGCCGCCGTTCCAAACGGTTCCTCGGAGCGCTGCTCGGAGCCGCTGCTGCGGTTGGGACACTGTTCAACATCGGAATGTCAAGTGTCAACACCGTCAACATCGCCACTGTGAAACGCCAGGTGGCCGAGATCCGGACGGAACTCCCACAGTTGAAAGAACAGCTCACCATCCAAAGCGCATCCTTACAGACCATAGGAAAGACCCTGAGAGGAACAGTGACCATCCTTAACACCCACAGCGTCCTGCTGAACCAGACGGTGAACTCCATGAAGCAGCTGTTCACTGTTTTTCAAAATTACTTTTCCCAAACGCAGTTAGTCACAGCACTCATGAATGACATGCTCCGGGAAGTAAGCTCCTCCATAGACAATTTGGCCATGGGTAGGATTCCACCATACCTGGTACCCTTAAGCCTTGTTCAAACCGTGTTGGCATCCGCCATCACCACACCTGCAGATCCCTTACAAGTCCACCTTGCCTACTCTCTGGGTAGTGCCATTCCACTCTACATCGACCCAGCACAACGAGAGATGGGTTTCTTACTGAACCTGCCGATCATCGAGTCAAGCCGGATTTACAGACTCAAAGACATTGTAAATGTGGGCTTTTGGCAGAGCAACACCCGGTTCCGGGTGCAGACTCCCGAGGTGGTGGCGTACCACGACAGCAACCCACAGCTCTACCTCGCTCCTAATCTCCACATGTGTACGCTCACCAAAGACATTCACTACCTCTGCCCTAGCAAACCTTTCCTCCGAGACAACACTGATGGAATCTGTGGTCTTCAACAGTTGGCGGGAGATACCCGCTGCCCAGCCGATGCCACGCATCGTAGCCAGGTCACCGAGACGCAAGCCGAAATCATCGGTGACCGCTGGCTTGTCAACACGCCAGCTCGGACTGCAACCTTGACCTACGATCAACATGACACCGCCACACGGGTGGCCCTACTAAACCAGAGCATGTGGATTCAAGTCCCTCGAGGAGCCATCCTCCACCTCG
This sequence comes from Phoxinus dragarum, assembly GCA_033366665.1. Classification (NCBI taxonomy): domain Eukaryota; kingdom Metazoa; phylum Chordata; class Actinopteri; order Cypriniformes; family Leuciscidae; genus Phoxinus; species Phoxinus dragarum. The sequence continues at coordinate 17,740 of JARPMJ010008915.1, read as the reverse complement.
ATGATCTGGCCTTATACCATCTCCCAAGTGAAGAATACCAGTCGGAACTTGAACTCCCATCCTTCTTCAAGGACCAGAACTTCACCCTCGATCCCGCACTGGAACAGTGGATTGAACAAAAGGGGGGACAACTTATTGACATTGCTCCACTGGATTCCGCCCTTCAAGCTTTGTCCCAAATGCCCATCCTGGACACTTCACCTGTCGTCCAAACCTGGACCGCGGCTGACACCGCAATCTGCCTCTCTGCCGTCATAGGCCAAACCATCTCCATGATCGTGGCCTTTATTCTGTACAGACGCCTCAACCAGATGCAAAGCACCACTGCTCGACTCTGCCAAGCGGTGGCCGTAAGGTTCCGTCGCACTCCTCAGAAAGACGACAACCCGGCAGAGACTGCCTCCAACCTCATCGAGCTGATTACTCAGCCTTAAACGCCACCTGCATCAGTCAACCCCAAAAGTTTCCACCTGACATCTGACCATTGTGATAATCGTTGTTCGACAAACGTCCATCCGATGAACATTCCCGAACAAAGGGGGGACTGTAGCACCATTTGCCAGATGTTGATAGATAAAGCATACATGTTCTATTTTGTTGACTTATTGCATGGCTAAGAGGTTTCTTGACATTTTGCTAAACTTAGACAAAACACAGACTTTGTGATTTAATGCATTCCAAAGTGCCTTCTCCCTTTTTGTCAGAGACATTAACGCGTGCTGGAAGCTTTTAGTTGATTCGCTGAAAGATAAGGTGAGATACCCCGGAGTTTTAATTGAATTTATCGTCCGAAGGACGTACACCCCGCGTCTGGGTTTTTTCACAGGGACTCCCCGCAGTGAAAGTTCCATTCATGTATTGTTTTAAAAAGCCGAACGCACACACACAGACATATGTTTACACCCCTTTAGGTCAACAAGTCAACTGCGCGCCCCCCCCCTTTCGTCTCGCACACACCCACACAGTGAGGTGAGGCACAGAAACATACACACGAAAATTCTAAAAGTAAGAAAGATGCTTTTTGTGAGAATGCAACATTCTGTTTGAAACGGTGATTAACAAGCATGCAGAATCTGACGTAGAATGCGCGTTCTCCGGATTAAAACAACCAGTAGAAACGCTTAATACCTAAAAATCAATATAGTTCTCTTTAGCCTGATCTAACAGTATCGAATTTGGGATGGTTGTGAACCAGAAAACTAGACGAATCCGAATCTGTTTTGAGAAACAATCTATTATGTATGATTAAACATTTATCGATGTGTAGAATAATGTCAGAATAAATTCTGTCCTCTTCCCACGCGCTGAATAGGCGTGTCGTCACAGACAAAGGAATCTTGGCGCCACAAGAATCCCCACTCGTGAGTGGCTCCCAGGCTCAGAATGGGCGTGCTCCGGTTTCATTCATATTTTGGAGACGAGCCAAGGAGCTCAGTTAGTTCTTGTCTTCTCGCTTTTCTTCACTTCGGCGCTGCAAGTCCAGCATTTCCACTCTAGTCTCGAGTTCTAGTCTAAACGGCTAGTCTCTCTAACTCATAGCTTTAACTTCGCTTCAGAGAGCCTTGCTCTCCGTTTACTTTCCGTTTCTAAGACTAAGTCTTTATTTTTTATACAAGTTTTAAAGCTACTTCCTTGATCCAGCGTTTTAACGAGCGAAAGCTTAGCGTCTCCACTCTGCGTCAAAACGACCACGTGGCGCATCCCGGAAACCCTCGAGGCTCCAAAAGAAACAGCACGAGCACCAGACGACTTTCCAACGACAACACAGTAGGCTAATTCTGAATCTGATCTTTGAAACAAAGCTAGTTAAGGTTGTCTGAGAAATCCTCCGGTCTCTTGATTAGTGAAAGTATTCCTTAAACTGTATAATCTCTCTCTCTCTCATCTCTCTCAAATCTCACTCTCTCTCTCTCTCTCTCTCCATCCCTTGGTTAATATCGTGTTACTATATATACGCTACGTAATCGTTTTATAATCATTTGTTTTGTTTATGCATATTGTTATACGCTTGATTGTGTAACCTACGTACTTTTAAAGTGTCTTTATTAAATTTCATGAATTGTGTCTGAATTTGTGTTTTATGAATCCATAAATCTGAAATCCCTGAAAATCAGATCTTCTATGCTACCTTTTAAAAACGCTCTACCACACTTTTAAACATTGCATAGTTTAAATATTCCCGACCTGATCTCTGGGAGGGTAAGTTATCTCCATTAATGGCCATATGGACGTAATTTTGCCTGCCAAGAGCTAGACGGATCGAAGTGTTGAGGTAAACATTATATGTTATACGCATTAATGGTTAAAAGTTGTATTTCCAAGTACGACTGATTAAAATAATTCCTTTTCTCTGTATGTATATTGTCCGGCGTGATCCTGATACATATTCATATGGTCAAAACGGTATAAGCCCATATTTGGAACCATTTTAGAGCGTATGCAAATAATGTTCATCAAAACCATGAATATTTAATTTCCCCTTTGAGTGCTAATTTCCCAATTTATACTCAAAGTCAGTATTGCTACAAACGGTAGATGATAACAGAAAGAAAATATGTCAAGTATTATATGCTCAGTTAGGGGCTGCCATAACAATTGGATTAAGAGGAGAGAGCAATTGATCCAACGATGTTACAAACACAATGTGAAGCGCTTGGAGTGTTGTGGTGCACTTTACAATTTACACCCACCACCTAAAGACGAGAACCACCTGAGGCAATGGCGGAAGGCGCTAAACTTGAAGTGTCCACCCAAACGCCCTTATGTGTGTTCGTACCATTTCATGGACGGGAAGCCAACTGACGAACACCCTTACCCCGAGAAATGGCTCGCTTACGATGTTCCTGTTAAGAACACCGGGTGCTGAACAGGTTGTCAGATTCAGGTAAGCTAATTTACCTAACTATGTGCTTGTTAGCCTAATGTTAGATTTGTGAAGTGCATTCTATGAATACATTTAAGATCAGTAATGAGCAGTTAACAAGATACAACAAATATTGCATGATTACTATTGCCAACCTATATATTTAATATTTATTATATGAAGTTTCATGTAACAAAGTTTGGGAGGAGCACGTTCAGGTAATCAACCAATCAGCACAAGAGGAAGCTGGTATAAATAAAGCCTTTCCTCACCTTCTGTCTCACTACAAGTCTCTCAGCATCCCTCCACCACCCCATCATCTCACACTCGGCTGGGTCTACCCCAGTATAAGGGGGAGTACTCTGGGTTCGGGCCAAATTCCGAGCTCGGAGCCCTCCCCTGGACAGCAAGCCAAATACGCATACATACTACATCAGATTCCATGTACGTGTGAACTCGTGAACTTTCTTTTACTTTGTGATATGAACCTAAGGGTCTGAAATAAAGAATGAATGAATTAATATTCATGATAGTACAAGATATTATGGTAGATTACAGTTTTACAATAGCTCACATTATTCCTGTAAATTACAGAGATTGCCGATGCTAGTAGGCCAGGTAGCTACATCTGTCATTCAGATATTGATATTGACATACATGGAGTTATTGATTGTGTGTATACTGTCTCATTTTTAATCTCTCTCTCACACACTGTTCTGTTTAAGTATATGGGATGATGTATTTTAAGTACTAAATGTTTATGAATATATTTTTTCCATGGATGCATCGATGAGCGTCAGTAATGCAGTGGACAACTGTGAGGATGATCACATCCACATGCCCCAGACCTGTGATACAGAAACACAATGGGAGAATCCACCTCTCTCTGACCACAACAACACTTCAAAATCTCAACTCAACCTGAAGCCACCTACATCTGCCATTGTACATAACTCTGCTGAGAACGTGACATTGGATGTATTGCATTCAGTTGCCGAGCACAATTATTTGGCTTATTAGTCTTGATTGTATTTGAATTTTCATTTTTGGGTGAACTAACCCTTTAAGAAAGTTCAGTGTTGATTCATTTTAATTGTAAAAATCATTAGTTCTTAATTTAATTAATTTATCTAAACAGCAGCTCTGGAGAAAACAGTAATGTCATCGTCCAGCTCAGCAGTTTTCATGTAATGGTGTTAATGCAGGCAGATTAATAATATTGTTGAAAAAGTGTCCACAACTAAGCAAGCCAGAGGCAACAGTGGCAATGAACCCAAACTCCATCAGGTGACAGAATGAAGAAAAAGCCTTGGGATAAAACCAGGCTCAGTCAGGGCCCAGTTCTCCTCTGGCCAACGAACGAACTGTGCATGATTATGATTCAGGCAGCATTACAGGTCAGAAGTCAGACCGGATCAGAACATCCAGAATATTGTCAGCAGAGAAACTCGAGATCCAAGTGCAAGTGAAGAAGAGTTTATTTACAGTGAGGAATATAAGCAAGGCAAATAGTCAAAGGTAGCAAGGCAATGGATTGCAAATCCTTGAAGCACGATGATCACCGTAGACTTGCAGTAATCCACAACGAATTGAGGAATCCAAACTCACGGCCGGAACAGTAACATTGCTAGAACACACTGGTGTGACTTGCAACAGGCCCTATGCACAGCTGCACTACTTCCTGAACTTAAGCAGGGTCCTTTGTTTCCTGTCTGCCAGGATTGGCCAAACTGATTAATCCAGGTGTGTCTGACCAACAACAATAATCAGACACACCTGGATTAATCAGTTTGGCCAATCCTGGCAGACAGGAAACAAAGGACCCTGCTTAAGTTCAGGAAGTAGTCCAACTGTGCATAGGGCCTACTAGACAGGTACAAGACAACGATCTGACAACAAACACAGCAAATGCTAGGCAGATATAGGAGTGGTAATAGTCTGCAGGTGAGCCAACCTGATTACCTAATCATCATCAAGGTTGCTAGGAAACCCAAACAAGCAATCAGACAGTTGACAACACTAGACAGACACACAGAGAAGAAAACACAGACCCATGAACCGTGACAAATATTTATCCAGTTCCATCTGCCGGTATGCAGATGGGTTTTTTGAGGATTAGTGCCGATGGCTGTTGAGTCGATGAGGCCTTCACAGGAGAGAGTCTGTCTACGGTAAACCTCTGGATATACAGTGAGACTAGCATAGATGGCATTCTTCTTATGATGTAACAAGTACATCGGGTGTTATAGGAAGTTTTTTCCGGTTCTGGCTGACCTAGTTTGTGCATCAGAGAAGATCCTTTGAAAAAAATTTTTTTTACATACAATGGTAACCAAAACCTGTTGGTACCCATCATTATTCAAAATATCTTCTTGTGTGTTTTCCTAAAGAAATTCAAAGAGATTCGGCAAACAGGTGGATTGAAATTTGTATTACATTTTTTTTTTTTTTGCAGAAATAGCAGACTTGTTTAGCCTGACTTCTAGGCAGAATGAGTCTGATACTGCTCCATAGGGCTTTGATTATTTGGCGTGTATTAACCGAACCAGGAAAAAAAAATCTCTGCACTCAATTGGATAGACCTACAACCAATCAGAGCAACGCATAGTTATCCACAGAGCTCAACTGCACGCACGCTGGAAGTAGTAGTAAATTAATGAGTGTAAACGATATTTGCCGTTGTTGTAAAAATTATTTAAGAATTGCGGAGTACTTACAAGCACGAATAGCATTTTTGAGAGAAATACAAAAGGTGTATGTATACAAACAAGTTCTCCGTTTAGGATTAGATCTCGACAATAAAGCAAATAAATCTTCTCGCATTTGTCGGCCCTGTCTCAACTTTATAACACAGTTGCAACCCGACTTGACTGATTTTAAAAAATGTAAAGACGACGAAAGAGACCAGGCTGAAGTAGCGTGTTCATCTGAGGCTTCAGAGAAAAGAGATCGTGAACCGATCCCTTCCATTGGTTTTGCGTCCCATCTTCTTAGCGACCATCGGAGCCAGCTGACAAATTAAACTTTTGCCAAATCCCGTAGGAAGGACGGCAAACACATCTTTCCGAACGACAAATGCATTGATTGCGGTTCTCTGTTCGTCTTTTAAAATGAATGCGCTGTCGATTTCTTTTATAACAGACGCGATAGCGGAATCTAAACATCTCAATCCTCCAGCTGCAGTCATCTTTGTTGAAAACCAATTCAACCCAACCGCTCTTTGATGACGTGGTGATTACGTAACCTCAGATCATCTGTCCATCATCGATTAAAGCCCGTCCTGGCAATTTGATTGGCTCTGCCTTCTGGGAGCCGAGCATAATTTCTTCTCAACGGATCGAGTCCAGACCGAACTTCCCGACCAAAAAATGTTGTGGGTGGGGTTCGGGCTGACACCCAGGCTAAGACTTGTTAGTTCCTCTTCAGTTTTACTGGTGTGGGTGAAAACAAATCATAAGTGAAACTAGCTCTGTTCCCCTTTTTAAATGTCATAAACTAATGTCTTAAACTTTATTAGATTTTGTAGAAAGTAGATATTAGACAGATATTATTTTAGTATTATTTTTTAAAATAATTTTCACATTACTCTTGTTAATCATACAAACTCAGACCATTGGAACGCCTGTTGTTGTAAGCCCCTTTTCCTCTCTTTACAGAGTTTATACACTTTGTGAAACTGTTGTGAAATCATTGTAAGATCCTTTGTTAATGTATACAGAGGAAATGTCAAGCACAGATGTGTGGTGTAATTGTTTCTTTTATTCGTGTGATGCATTCGGCTGACTGCCGAAGTGACTGCTTCTCATTTTGGATTCTGTTTTACATTTTATTTTGTGATTATAAACGGTGTTACAGTGATACACTTTTTTTGCCATTATATTTAGATAGCAGGCATTTATCATGAACAAGACCCTTGGACTCCGTCCATGGACAGCGATGGTAACCAATGGTCCCCTTCAACGGTATCATCATACTTTATCCAGGTGAGGATATTACATATAAACATTTAAGATTATTAGTTACTGTCGAAAGTGGAGCTCTGTTTTCCTTACAGTTTCTTTTCCTGCTCAAATGATAGTAAGAATGGGAAATTGGACGATGAGCCATATACTGATGTGCCATACGACTATGATGACTTCTATGCTGGGAATGTTGATTCATCTGCGTTTTCCTGTGTTTATGGAACACATGGAGCCAGCATTCTTCCAGTGTTATACTCCCTTTTGTTTGTGCTGGGCTTTCTGGGTAACACACTGGTGGTCTGGGTGGTCTTGATGGGAGTCAAACTGAGAAGCATGACTGACATCTGTCTCCTGAACCTGGCATTATCTAACCTGCTGCTGGTCTCCTCTCTTCCCTTCCTGGCACATTATGCCAGAGACCAGTGGATCTTTGGAGATGTTATGTGCGTTATGGTCCTCAGTGTCTACCACATTGGATTCTACAGTGGAATATTCTTCATTGTACTGATGAGTGTTGATCGATACTTAGCTGTAGTTCATGCTGTGTTTGCCTTGAGAGTCAGAACAAGGACATATGGGATCTTAGCCAGTTTGGCCATATGGATTGTTGCTGTTTCTGCATCCTTTCCTGAGTTGATGCACCTGAAAACCACAGGTTATAATGAACAAATTCATTGCACATCTTATCCAACAAATGATCCAAATTCTAACCTTTTTTTTAGGACTTTTGGTATCTTGAAAATGAATGTCATGGGTTTAATTCTCCCACTTATTGTGATTGGATTTTGTTACTCGATGATTCTGAAGAGACTCCTGACAGTTCACACTTCCAGGAGGCAGGCCATGCATCTAGTCATTATGGTGATGGTGGTCTTCTTCTGCTGTTGGGCTCCATACAATGTCACAGCTTTTATAAAAGTCTTAGAGCTGAATGAACTCATAACTCAGTCTTGTGCCAACAGTAAGGCAATTAGACTAAGTCTTCAGATCACAGAAGTTTTGGCTTACTCGCACAGCTCCCTGAATCCCATTATCTATGCGTTTGTGAGAAAGAAATTTAGGAGGCACCTTTTCAGACTCCTGTACAGGACACCCTTCAGTAGACTGCAATTCATGAACCTTACACAGGCCACAGTTTATTCCCACAACACCAATGATGAGAAAAATAGTACAACAGTATAAATTGGATAAATAATGTCAAAAGGAAAGTTTATATATTGTAATTTTATATATAGGCCTATATACAGCATTGTAATTATATGTCATACTGTAGGTGAAGCCACACTAAAGGACTGTGCATCAAATCTTCTGACACTGCCAGAATTTGATCGCAACGGTCATAAATCAGCTGTCAACGAACATGTCAAACAAGACTTCATCTTTTGGGGTAGAGAGTCAGAGGAAAATTTAAGGATTCTCAACATTTGTCTCCGACGGCCAAATTGTGGCCAAAATTGTACAGTGTGTAGATGAAGTAGATGTAGTGTTCATCTACCCAGCTGTAGATGAAGATCGGACCACATTACAGTATATGAGTAATCAATGCAGAAATGTATATACATATACTGTATATATATATAATCTTAAGTTAACCCGACATGACAGTTATATCACCATTTTACGCTCTCTCATGTTATTCCAAAATGTATGACTTTCTTTTTTGAGACACACACACACACACACACACACACACACACACAGACACACGCAGACACACGCAGACACACAGACACACACTGGAAGTCAATGGTAACTAAATCCTTTTACTAAAACCTATTAGTTACCAAAGTATCTTCTCCAAAACCTTTTGGTTACCATAATTATTCAAAATATCATCTTTTGTGTTTTGCGGAAGAAAGGCAAACAGACTTGTAATGAATGGCATCATGGAATTTTTCTTTTACAAAAATAGCAGACTTTTTAGTTCCTCTTCAGTTTTTCTGGTATACTGTATATGAGCTGGTGGAAGCAAATAATATTGTTTTCTAAGTGAAAATTTAGCTCTGGTTTACTTCCTTTAAGTGTCATAAACTAATGTCTTAAACTTTATTTGATTTTGTAAAAAATATTTCTACATATACTTTTTACAAAATCTCTCTCCACACACACACACATACACACACACACACACACACACACACACACGCAAACGCACACACTGTAAAAGCTAGGAAGCTCTACACCAGACGAATCATCCTTTTACACCATGAGCAATAGACTTGACAATAAAAATATGCATCAGGCTGAAGGAAACTGAAATTCACAACTTTTTTGTCTATTTAACTTAAATGAAATGCATGTGGTAACATCTACACTTTGTTGAAGTGAAAGCAATTGTGTAAGATTATTGAATATGTAACTAGATTCAACCAAACTGAAACATTTTACTGAGTCAATATATATATATTGCTGCAAATTCAAATCACTTAGTAAGTTTGATATAATCTGTTTTTGTTTATATGATGAAACTCTGTTTCCATCTTGATGTAAATATATTGTTATCTCAAATACAATTTTCACTTTGATGTAACTTCTTACCTGTCAGTTACTTTTTTATGCAACCTTTCATGTAACTTGTATGAGAATCCCTGTTGTATATACATATTATTTACATTAAATGTAAGCTGTAACAAGTAAGGAAGCAATTGCTCCATACATGTAAATCAAATAAAAAGAACAAGTGGAACAAAGGAATACAAGATTTTGTGAGTTTCTTAGAAAACTTATTAAAACTGCATCGGCGTTGGCACATTGGGCAAATGAGAACAGCCGCCATTTATATCCAGATGATGCACTCCCAGTGCCACTACTGACCACCGCTTGCACATCCAATCTAAAACAGACAGTAACCTTAATGAATATAATATGGAAACATTACTGTCAGGATTCCTGAGTAGGCTAAGTCCGAGACCCTTATGTATATTGTTTTGAGTTGTTTAATTCTGGTTTGACTTTGTTTTCTGCCTTGGTCTTTTTCTTTTGATTTCTTCTGTTATTTGTGTCTAGTATCTATCACCAGTTATTGGCTCACATTATTTCGAGTTTGATTACTGACTCGACTCACCAACATCACTCATTATGCCCACTCCAGAGGGAGAGTGGATTTGTTTTCCTCATGGTGGAGTTGTCTTCCTCTCATTGCTCTCCAGTGGTTTCCGTGGTTGTTCATCACTGCTGGAAATCTTCATCTCGATGTACACTCACTCTTTGGTGTGGATGTTTTCTACCTGCTCCTTAATAGCAATTATTTTGATTATTTAATTGACTTATAAACATTTTTGGAATATTGTGCGTTTGGGTCCTTCTCTTTCTCATTGCATGACAATTATTATCCAACATTATGACATATGTAGGCTACAAAATCCTATCACCCCAATTAAATGAATACTTTTGAATTAGCTGATGTCTCAGAAGAATATCATCAGAAAAAACAAAAGTTGGTAACACTTTAATAACGTTCAGTTGTAAGTCATTTTTAAGTGGTTAGCTAACAATGAACTAATAATTTACAAAACATTCATAAATGATTAGCAAGTCATATACTGACATTTTATGTATGTTTTGTAAATTCTATTACAAGTCATTTACAGTACAAGAGATTAGTAATTGATTAACTAATTGTTTACAAAACATGACTATGCGTTTCATAAATGTTTAATAAATTATGTTATTTTTTTGTATATATGTAGCAATTAGAGGGTGCAGAAAGTGTACAAGCCTTGAATAGCCTACATGTACAGATCATTTGTAACAGGTAAGTAACAGTGTTCAACACAATGATGTGTAAACACATGCATAAATAATTTACAAAACTTTCTGCATCCCCTAATCTAAAGTGTAAACTATCACTTGTAAATGTGTTACACATTCGTAGATATTATGCCTTATTGATTCTTGAAGTGGTAATCTACAAATGATGTGTAACACATTTACAAGTGATGAATAGTTCACACTTTAGAATAGGGGATGCAGAAAGTGTTGTAAATTATTTATTCATGCGTTTACACATCATCTATAACAGGTGTTGAACACTGTAGTGTGTACTGCAATGTAAGTGCTGACTGGTGAGGGTATAGACAGCTGTCTTCTCTGAAACATATGGAGTCTTTAACCACTGTGCACCTGATGTGAGCAAAACATACAAACAAATGTAACATCATTTATTAGACATTTATGAAACGCATAGTCATGTTTTGTAAATGATTAGTTACAAAAAATAATTAATATAATCACTTATTAATCATTTATGAAAGCATAGTCATGTTTTGTAATCACTTGTAAATGACTTGTAACGGAATTTACAAAACATACATGGAGGTACCGGTCTGCTCATCTCAAACGATTGGAAATTTAATAATTTACCACCTCTGCGTAACAACAACTCATTTGAATCCCATTCTATTACCATCACTAGTCCTATTAAAATGCATTATGCAGTTATATATCGTCCCCCAGGTCAGCTTGGCAGTTTCTTAGAGGAGCTTGATGTGCTACTCTCATCCTTCCCAGAGGATGGCACTCCTCTCATAGTTTTTGGAGACTTCAACATCCACCTTGAAAAACCTCAAGCTGCTGATTTCCACACTCTGCTTGCCTCATTCGATCTCAAACGAGTATCGACTGCGGCTACTCATAAATCGGGTAACAAACTGGACCTTATTTACACACGCTACTGCTCCACTGACCATACTCTTGTCACTCCACTGCACACCTCAGATCACTTCCTCCTCACTCTCAACGTCAACCTGCCTCAGAATACAACACACACTCCTCCACAGGTCACCTTTCGGCGTAACCTACGCTCACTCTCACCCTCTCGTCTATCTTCTTTGGTCTCGTCCACACTTCCTCCACCAGACCAGCTCCCAGCACTAGATACTAACAGTGCAACTGATACTCTTTTCTCCACTCTAACATCCTGCTTGGACAACTTCTGCCCCCTTTCCTCCAGGCCAGCCCGCGCCACTCCCTCTGCCCCCTGGTTATCTGATGTTCTTCGTGAACATCGTGCTAAACTCAGGGGTGCAGAGAGGAAGTGGCGCAAATCCAAAGATCACACTGACCTTGGTCTTTATCAATCCCTCCTCTCTTCCTTCTCTGCTAACATATCTACTGCTAAAATGACTTACTATCACAACAAAATTAACAATTCTTCTGACTCTCGCATGCTTTTCAAAACCTTCTCCTCCCTTCTTAACCCTCCTCCTCCTTCATCAACCCAAACAGCTGATGATTTTGCCACATTCTTCATAAACAAAACTACCGCCATCAGCGGCCAATTTACTAATCCACAAATTAACACACACAGTTTACCAGCTAACACACACATTCTACCCTCTTTCTCCTTGCTTTCAGAGACCGAAGTCTCTAAACTCCTCCTTTCCAATCGCCCTACTACCTGTCCGCTTGATCCTATTCCCACTAACCTACTTCAAGCTATTTCTTCCTCTGTTATTCCCACACTCACACACATCATAAACACATCTCTTCACACTGGTACATTTCCCACAGCATTCAAGCAGGCTCGGGTAACCCCACTGCTTAAGAAACCCACTCTAAATCCAGCACATCTAGAGAATTACAGACCGGTATCCCTTCTTCCATTCGTCGCAAAAACACTTGAATGAGTTGTTTTCAACCAGATCTCCTCCTTTCTTACGCAGAACAACCTCTTGGACAACAATCAGTCTGGCTTCAAAAGCGGACACTCAACTGAGACTGCTCTGCTCTCAGTAATTGAAGCTCTGAGATTGGCAAGGGCAGCTTCCAAGTCCTCAGTTCTCATCCTGCTGGATCTGTCTGCTGCCTTTGACACAGTTAACCACCAGATCCTCTTGTCAATCCTAAAGATGAAGGGCATCTCGGGAACTGCACTCAAGTGGTTCAAGTCTTATCTCTCGGGTAGGTCCTTTAGGGTGTCGTGGAGGGGTGAGGTGTCTAAGACCCAACATCTAGCCACTGGTGTGCCTCAGGGCTCAGTGCTCGGACCACTTCTCTTCTCAATCTACATGACATCACTAGGATCTGTGATTCAGAAACACGGCTTTTCCTACCACTGCTATACGCTGATGACACACAACTCTACCTCTCATTCCAACCGGATGATCCGACGGTAGCCGCTCACATCTCAGCCTGCCTGACAGACATTTCTGGCTGGATGAAGGACCACCACCTTCAACTAAACCTTGCGAAGACAGAGCTACTTGTAATCCCGGCTAACCCAGCACTTAATCACAACTTCACCATCCAGCTAGGCTCGTCATCCATAACTCCATCAAGATCAGCCAGGAACCTTGGAGTTGTAATTGATGACCAATTGAATTTCACAGACCACATCGCTAGCACTGCCCGGTCATGCAGATTTGCCTTGTACAACATCAGAAGGATCAGGCCCTTCCTATCAGAGCATGCTAAACAGGTTCAGGCACTTGTTCTTTCCAGACTGGACTATTGTAATGCTCTCCTGGCTGGTCTCCCAGCTTTCACTGTCAAACCTCTGCAACTGATCCAGAATGCTGCAGCCAGAGTGGTCTTCAACGAGCCGAAGAGAGCACACGTCACTCATCTCCTCACGAAATTGCACAGGTTGCCGGTTACCGCTCGCATCAAATTCAAGTCACTGACGTTTGCCTACAGAACAACCACTGGCACTGATCCCCTGTACCTGAACTCATTAATTCAGACTTATGTGCCATCCAGAAACTTGCGGCGTGTCTGCTGTGAGATTCAGTGTAACCGCCCACTGCTGTGATTGGCTGACATCCTTGCATATGAAATAGCTACGTATTACATGTGAAACTCTCTCGAATACTTTTACTACAGCTTATATGTTTTTAGTATTACAGCTATCGAGATTAACGAATCGTGATACGTTTTTTAAGTATTTAGATCTATTCCCGTGATGAGCATTGAGCAAGCAGATGACAGTCTGTTGTTGATCGCGAGAATGAAAATCGTATCATTGCAACAAAGTTTCTGCACTCTCTCTAATGCTTTCCCCAATGCAAACACGATGATGTAAATACAGTAAGAGCTTCGGCTTTGTTGTGCAGTGTAACGTGCGTCATTGATTTCATAACGAGTTTGGCAAGTGACCAGATAAACTGGCACTGTGTGGAAAGATTGTTCTTTGATCGCTTTCTATATAATTTATTCACAATTTAAAGGAGAACTCTGGGCAATTTTTAAGTTAATCTTGATCGTTATACCTTTGTGAGTACTGTCTATAGAAAAAAACCCGAACCGGATTGGTGCTTGCAACACGGAGCTGCTACCGCTAATATCCAGAGCTCCCACTCAGCTAAAACGGTAGTTATGGGGGCATATTCATAAAGAGTGTTTTTGTGCCTCTTAACAGACACAAAATGCAATTAAAATGTCTGTCCAACATGAACAGGATCCTTACATGACAACAAGATGGATTTAGCAACTTTGTTTAAATTCACCTAAATAGTGTTTTAGACGGCTAGCTGTAGTCTCGTGCTGAAGTCCCGTGGGAACTCCCGTTAGAAACGGGCTTGACTTACTCTACTTTCTCGGGTTCGACATACCTGCCATTCTGAAACGGAAAAACCCAGAGTTTCTCTCATTTCAGGGTTAACATATTCAGTTTTCACTTAACCTCGTTTCTGAAACAGGCCCCAGGTTTGCTGTGCCTTGTAGGCAAATACTTGTAGGGCTGCATAAAATAATAAAAACAGTAGCCTAATAATAATTTTTTACTTTACAAAAATAAAGGCAGCTTATAACACTAAATAGTTAAAAAGGAACACTTCAGTGCACTTGTAATGACGTCCACTCGAGGCAAGTTGAAGTGAGAACCCAAGTGCAGCTTTAATTTCAAAACATGATAAACATAACACAAAGGCATGGCATGGAACTCAAAACATGAACTTACAAGACACAACAGTGGTTACAGGAAACAATACTTGACAAGGACACATGGCAAACATGATGGCCGTTTCTCAATATGCGTTCTTGTCTGTACTTGTGTTCTTGTCGACTTGTGAAACGTCATCAGTCGCTGCCCAAGTACTGTCCCAATTCAAAGTTCACATCCAGTTCAAATCCCCAGTGTGTTCTTGATCCGCCCCTTTTACCGAGGATGCATGTAGAGGTGACTTGTGCGGACTTGAGACTGACAGATATCCCAGAATGCATCTCGCACCACCAGCAAGCATCAATGGCAGAGGAGAAAACCCGCGTAATATCAAAATACTACTGTTATCATGTCACGAAAAGTAATTCTAAGAGTGTTTCAGTCGAGAATGTAGTTGTTTAAAGCTCAAATCTGTGGTTAATTTATAAAGATAGTGCCTATTTGAAAAATGTATCTGACGTTTTCGGAGTTGTGAGATCCAGGTGATCACCGGGCGTTCAGTGCTCAATAACCCCGACTGGAACAGTTTTTCCTCGGATAGTGCTTCTGATGTTTGCCGCTGGCTCTGGTGTCTCTAGTCTAGTGGTTAAACATGAAATATAATTTGTTTTGTGATATCTAACGGGCGATCTTGAGTCTCATTAATCTATTGTTCCATGGCAAATCGTTTTGGCTGAGGCCAAAGTGAAGTTTCATAATTTTATATATTTAGGCTATCATAGCTATGTAACTTGAGCTATTTTTAGGCTATTTTAAGCTGACTTATGTTTGACTGAATTGTTTGCTTTATTTAGTTTTATTTACTTATACTTTTATACTGGATATCAGATCATTATAACTGACATTTACCAAAAAGAGTCAGGGTTGTGTAATTTTATTTTAGGCTATTTTAAAATATATAGAATCTTTTTTATATTTACATTCTCTTCACTGTACATGTATAATAAAATAAAATGACACAACCCCGTCTATGTTTTTTAAATGTCAGTTTTAATGTTCAATTTCATATTTTAAAAATGAAAACAAGAAGCAGGGTTGTGTTTTATATTTCGTGTTGTTATAAATATATGCAGTGAAGATAATCAACACGTCGCCTGAACCGCATTTGTGTGGCCATTTAATGTGTTTAAGATTTTTTTTAAAGAAAAGAGGTAGAGTGTTGTTTTATACCATATTTCGTTTTATTGTTGCCTAAAAGATACATACAAATATAACCAGAGTATCCAGAGCGTGCTGAGTGACGCGATCAAGAACGCCGCTGTCTCATTTGCAGAATACCCGGACTTGTGTTCTCTCGTCCTCGGGAGTTCGTTCTCCTAAGTCGAACTTGGCAAGTCTGAACTACCAAGGACGCAAGTCCGAAGTTTGCATATACTTGGCATTGAGAAATGGCCAAAGGCTTAAATACACAAGGACTAATGACTAGACAAGGGACACATGTGAACAATGAAACAATGAAACCAATGACAACATGACATCAGACACAAGGGAACACATGGCAGGATCACATGACTATAACATGGAATCACATGACAACAGGAAAAATGACATGAGACATGACCAAAACAAGACATGACAGCACTAGAGAAAAATATATGGATTATCATATGTTAGTTCAAATGTTTCCATTTGTAATTACGTTATGAAATGAGAGTGGAGTAAAACCATGAAGCCTAATGTTTGACTCAAACTCACAGCGTGTGCAGAGACCATTTACTGAAGCAATTGAGCCGCTCCAAACAATGAAACATTATTGTTACCACATTATAAATATCGAGCAGATATCCATGAACACAGTATTTAACAGTAAACACAGGCCTAAACACTATAATATTCACCATATTAGTGTAAACACTAGCCTTTTATATCATGCTGTGTTTTATTATCGAACATAAAAAACATCCTTGTGTTGAATTATATAAATTTAGCATTGAAAGGTTGCCTACCGGTCTAGTTCATATTTCAACATGTTTCTATTTCATACATTTGAGTCTGACACCAGTTTAACTACAATGTAAAGTTTATGCAACAATAACAAGTTTACTATTATGAGTGGGAATTTCTTACCTTAAAACATCTTTCTTATCTTCAAATCGCGTTCTTCTATGCTGAGGTAAATCCAAGGTAAACAGCACAGACCCAACGTGTCTTCCAAACTCGATGAGGACTTAAAGGGTTAGTTCACCCCAAAATGAAAATTCTGTCAGTAATTACTCACCCTCATGTTGTTCCAACCCTGTAAGACTTTCGTTCATCTTCGGAACACAAATTAAGATATTTTTGATGAAATCTGAGAGCTGGCTCACTCCTTCATAGGCTGCAAGGCAATTTCATCTGCCAGCCCAGTAAAGTTAGTAAAGACATCATTATAAAATAGTCCAAGTCCTTCACGTCTATTGCATTCTCAAAATTCCGGCCAGTTGATAGTAGCCTACCTAGAATATCAAAATCGGCTGCTTGCGTTAGATCTTTTTCCTATTTAGCACCAAAACTCTGGAACAGTCTTCCTAACATTGTCCGGGAAGCAGACACACTCTGTCAGTTTAAATCTAGACTAAAAACACATCTCTTTGACCTAGTGTGACAGAATTAGTTAAGTGAGTGACAGTCGTGGCGTCCTATCAGGGGAGAGTAGCTATTTAACCCTCTGGGGTCTAAGGTGTTTTTGGGGTCCTTGAGATGTTTTGACATACCCTGATACCAGTATTTGTATTTTTTTCAGTTGCTTATAAACATATTAATGGCAAAGGCAGAGGCGGACAGAGTACACCGCTTCATTACTTGAGTAAAAGTACAGATACCCCTTGCTAAATTTTACTCAAGTATAAGTAAAAGTACTACAGTCAGATGTCTACTTAAGTAAAAGTACTGAAGTACTTGTTTTTAAAAGTACTTGAGTACCAAGAGTACAAGAGTACATTTTCTAAAAATTGCATTACTACTGCCACAATGCTTACATTTATGTACAGAAACGTCCTACATGGAGTTATGAAAAATTTTAATACCTTGGATAATGTAAAAGGAATTGAAAGTAAA
>JARPMJ010008914.1:0-31127 GCA_033366665.1 Phoxinus dragarum | reverse complement strand
CTACTATAGCAAACTGCCTATTTTGCTTAATAATACCACAGGTACTACCACTTAAAGTTAAAAAGCATGTATCATATTTTTTCAAACATTGATTGTAAACCATCAAGCAATGTTACACATGCACCAGACAAAATAAATTCTTCGTCAACCACATCTACAAATCCAGAAACAAAGTCGCCATATTCAAATTTAAATGTATTTGAATTAAAAGAGTATTGTTGAGGAAGATCTTGAATGCACAACAACTTGTTCTTTGTTGGATCAGTGATTGAACCACTTTGACGCAAACTGGTATACAAGCTGTCACCATCAGTCACAACATTATCTAAATCTTTTGTTCCCCATGAGAACACACTACGTACACTGTGCTTTGCCATTGCAGCCAAACTAATTGCAACACACTGTTTTCCTGCCCACTGGAACTGCCTATCACCCTGATGAAATGATCCACGAATGCTATGAACACTTTCTCTTTCATTCGATGTAGATGGCAGTCTTTGTTCAGTATCTTTGACTGTACATGCACTTATTTCTCCAACAACATCACTAATGTCAAAGCATTGTATGTCTGATGAGATAATGTCTACATTAATACCACAAATACTAAAACTTATCTGCAGACAAGCTCGTCATTAAATTATCCATGTGAAAAACTAGGTCTTGCCAGTTTGTGTTAAAAACAACAACTGATGTACCAATGTCAGAGCCTAAACCAGATGAGTTACGGACATTACAGTCTACAACGACATAGAAATCGTTATGTCTCACGATAGTGCACATGTCTCCATTTATGGTCATGACACAATATTCATGACTGAACAGCATCTCTTGTACTTTCTCATATAAACTCGTTCTTTGATCCATCCAATGGCTTTCCTACTTTTACATTGCATGTTTTATTGAAAACATTATATTGCCCAGCAAAATGACGAGGAAACTGACCGTCTCCATTAGACTCAGCTTTCATGTCCTTAACTAATTTTCTTCCGTTATTATGAATGTCTTGAAGATCTGATTTCTTCCATGTACACACATTATGTAACTTGTGCTTGACTATTGAAACTACACTACAGGCTACACCTGTAAGCTCTTCATTCAACCTCTGCAGAATGCAATCTTACATCATTGCCTGCTACGATGCCAGACACATCTGGACACACGCAAACAGGGGAATTAGAGATATCAGTCTTACTATTGTTGATCAACGGCTTGCGTCGCATACGGGATCTCTTTAGCGGAGGCATCTAAGGAAAAACATAAGATCACATTAAAATGACAAAAAATATAATTATGTACTTTAAAATATATAATTATGTATTTTAACACATACATCAACATTTAAAAGAATACATCATGTATTTATAATCTTTATACATTTCAATAAACCAGGGTTGCTTCACACTTTTTTAAGTCAAATTTAAGGATTTTTAAGATCTGAAGGAATAAAAATGAATACTGTACATTAGGGGTGTGTAATTTTGACAGAAAAATCAAATCAAGATATTTGGAAAGTTTTGTTGATAATAATGTGTTTTTGTGCTGGTATTGTTTATGTCTGTTGTTGATAGCTGACTCATGAAGACATTCATATTATCTTATTAATATTATGTGGTGGTTAGTTCACAGCAGTGACAGAAAGTATAATTTTTTATTAAAGGGCAATATTTGTAACTTTAAAGATATTTCTAGGGGCATTTTTATGACGAGCTTCTTGCTAACTCTCGATTTATTCTTATTTGATTGGTTCAATAAACAGGCCAGTCACCAGAACACATCTTTATCTTCATTTGGCTCGTTCTCATTGGCGAAATTGTACTTGTAATGCACACATTCATGTTAAAAATAATAATAATAATAATAATAATAAATAAATAAATAAACCATGATTGATTAATAGGCTGTGCACAATTAGGTTGACTATATGAGCCAATACTGAATTTTGAGCTGGAGTGTTAAGAAAGAAAATGACAACAATTAACAACATGTCTGTGTTTTCAGCATGTATCCTGCTCATCAGGCCATATCAGTTTGTAATATTGATGCTGCTGAATGTAGGCCTAGTATGTGCACTACTAATCATTCACCTGTTTACTGATCAGGGAGATTCCAGAATTATTATTATTATTTTACGAAAATTAGTTACAATAATATTTTTTTCCCTTTATCGTGCATCATTTATCATCTGCAATGCCATCGTGTATCCACTAGATGGCTGTATACCCCTATATAAACCATATATTATGCAGTGTATTCCCTGGTTGCTGGGTTTTTATTCAAACATAATTACTTTTTGTCAAAGTTGAGTTCATGTTGATTTAGTATCAGTTTTTTCATTACAGTAAAATTTGGACACAGAGAAAGCATTTTGTTATTCATACTAGCTACATATAATAGCTTGATCAGTCACATGAAAGTAATCAGAATCAATATTGACAGTGCGAGCAAGAAAATATTTCAGAATATATAATTGAGTGCCAAATACCATAAATAGAGACATGATGTGAAAAACACTGCATTAAAATTGTTTTATTACATAAACAATGGGTGTTAAATACTTTAATTGTAAAGTTTAACACCAACTTAGTGGTGTAATAGATTATATAATATATACAGTTTTCAATCCAATAACGTTAACCTGCTTGAAATGTAGTATGAATGTCAGTCAGCCTTAATCAGTTTAATGGTGCACAGCTTATAAGCAATCATGCTTTATTTATTTATTAATTTGTGTATTTATTTATTTATGTATTTATTATTTAACATGTATGTGTGCATTAAAAGTACCATTTAGGCAACGAGAACGTGTCTGAGCCAAATGAAGATAAAGATGTGTTCTGGTGACTGCCGTGTTTTTTTTAACTAATCAGATAAGAGAAATTCGAGAGTCAGCTCATGTGGTTGGCTATATGAAAAAAGGTGGACCCGCCCTCCACTTCGCAGTCCAGTTGGAGTCACGTCACGCAAACCCATAATTTCATCAACAAAGGGTAGTTTTATCAGAAAATTAATCAGAAAGAAAAACAATCGCAAAGATCACAAAACAATAATTATAAAAGCACTTGTTTGCTGCCATTTCTGTTGTTTTCTTAAAAAATGTAAAAGACAAGCATCGATGTTTTATCACAGGTGTAGCCTACAATAAAAAGTGACACATTGATCAAAATGAATTCATTTGTGTCAAGAAATAAAATGGTTTCACGGAATTTTACAAAAGAAAGAGCCTACTTACTTAGCCTATTCCGTCGCCGTTTGTTTCTGTTTATTTGTAGTAAGCGCAAAAAACAACAAACTCTAACCCAGAATTCTGTATCTTGACATTGTTGAAAAATAACTGTGAAAATGGATTTTTGATTGCAGTCATTTTTTATATTGTATGTGGTTGCACTGAATTATTTTGTTAATTGGAACTTTGTGTTTTTTGTTTTCTTGCACTTTTTTTCATGTTTTTAATGATAACAAATCAGTTTTGGGCTTTAGATTCAAGGATAGTCTCAATTTGTGAGTAAACAGAATGTACATTTTTAAAAAGAAATTACAATAATATATTTAAATGTTTAAAATTACCCGTTAAGACTTTTTATATTATTACAAACGTTTTTCTCAAATACAAGATGTTCATTTGAATTTTTCTGTTTACAAAAACACCGAGAAGAAGAGTAACTTTACACAAATATATGAAGTAGCGCAACCTTTTTCAACATGGAAAGAAGAGCAAATTATCATATGAAAATATTTTTTTTAATGATCATGTGACAGTGAAGGCTGGAGTAACAATGTTGAAAATTCAGGTTTGGCATTACAGGAATACATTTTAAAATATAGAAATGTAGAGGGAAAAATGTACTTCTAATAATATTTTCATAATTTTATTTCTGTACTGAGTTTTGGGGTAAAATTAAAAACTTGGCAAGAGCTGTTAAGTTCAGTTGTTAATATTGTTTGTAATTTTACAGACTTTTGAGTACAATTGAAAATAAAATATAATTTTGAATTTATTTTCTGAACCTTGGGATTTTCTAAAGAATATATAGAAATTATAAAGAAAGTCTAATACATAAAACATTTGAAAGAGAAATGACACTCCAAAATAGGGATGTATTTTCCTTTTTTATCTGACAAAGATACTCCTTAACTGTTGACCGATTTTTTTCATATAGCTTACATGGGGAGGAGATCTAGAAAACGTTTTGAGTTTCAATGTTCACAAATAATTTAAAGTTCTACAATACAACTTTATAATAGCATCTATGTGCTTAAGAGCTGCCATTAAACCTATTGGACACTAATAACCTTGCCAGAACATTGTAATTAACTGTAGAAAGTTTTAGTAAAACTTTATATAGCCTATATTATAAACAGATGAACGAATAAATATACAGATAACAGGAAAAAGCAGCAAAATGTAGGTCTATAACTATAGAGACAAAAATAAGGAATAAACGAAAATAAATAGCATATATAAATTCTCAAAACCAAAACTGGATTTTATTTTTTGTACGATATAAAAAGAAATGATGAACAAACGAGTAAATAAAACACTTGAAATATAAATAGGCTATCACATGATGTTGTTTTTTTCCTGACCAACAATGTCTCCTGTTAAACATTAGGCAAGATAGTTAAATTAGATATCAGTTAAATTAATATGGAATAGTGTGTGTGGCCCAATGAAAATGGCAAAATTTTCAAAGCGGTAGATTAGCATGCAAATATGTAAAGAAAAACAAGTTAATATTAGGATTCACGCAATAATTACGCATCAACGGAGCACAACAGAATAAAACTTAAAGAATCAATCAGGCAGTGACGCGAAATAATTTACTTATATGAGCATATCAACAAAATGAATTGAGAAAACTGGCTATTTGTTGAGTTTATGTTCTAATTTTTGCACGCGCTGCTTCACAGAAAGTTAATGAGTTTTTATTTATTTAAGAAAAGCACAATATATTTTGTTTATATTGTGAGAGTGTATATATATAAAAAAAATATTGTATTATTTGGAATAATTTCTTAATCTGTGGTCAGTATTTTAGTGTAGGTTTTTTTTCTGCTGTTAAATGGGAAAACATCTTTATAATCTAACATTAAAAAGCTAACTTTAAATGATTGTTTAAAAATAAAACACAAAACCACATACCGTAATAAAAAAAAAACTCTTCGTAATTGTAGAAGTTGTAGAGATGTCTCCGAAGAATCCAGTAACAGGAAACAATAGTTTAATCCCGCTTGTCTCAGGTAGAAGTAGTCCTTGCTGTTTTACATCAATAATTGTGCAGGAAAAGTCTTGCCTGTTGTATGCGAAAATGACGTGATCTTGGTGTGGGCGGTCCTTTCAGCTCGATGCATGTGTTTCAACAAGGTCCTGTAGTAGGGGGGGTGCGCTGATTGCTTACAAGTAACCAAAAACTGTAACCTATGTTTTAGTTAAGTTTGTCTCTTCCGCTATGATTCGTATCGCATGGCGCCAAGTAGGCTGCTAAAAAAAAAGTAAAAACACTTTATTAACGACTCGCCTACAATATTAGTTTCCATATCCAATGTCCTAGTCTTGGCTTCTCTGCTGTCCTATTTTTTATGCTACTATTGGCCGAGTCAATTTTCGGATGTTTCGTTACATTTTTCAATTCGATTAAATGTTCCCCTTGGTCAAATAAACACATCACATTGTACTGTAAATGTAGTGTATTCGTTCTGTGTAGATGTATTTGTTGTGATTACTTTTTAGTGAGTTGTGTTTTATGGAATTAAGCTGTGTGTTAAAAAAAAGCTGTCATATTTGAAAGTGTTGTCATTAGTAGTTTGATGAATGTGATCACTATTAATGTTGCTTCTATAATAATAATTTACAGGTATGAATTCAGAGATATAAAAAGCAAATAGTGTTTACTTGTGTTTAAAATGTTCTCTATAGTTACAGGAAATTGAACTTTCTGACCTGTTGCTTAATACTGTGTAAATCGAAATGCCTCAAATAAATTAATGCATATTTACATCTGGTTTTCTTTGCTTGAATACTGATAACAAGCGAGTAGTTGCATGAAATAAATCTGGTAGACTACCGATGAAGAAGCTATTGATGAGAATAAAAAGTCAAACTTAGACAACATTTTATGCATTGTTGGTTACGGTAGGCTACTCTTTTATTTTATTATTTGTAAAGTGTATTTAAAAATAGTTTAAATACTATTTTAAAAATAATTGTTTAGGCCTAAACAATTAGGCCTAATTGTTGCTGTTGTTGCTGTGTTGTAGAAGAAATGGGTTTTTGAAGGATTTCATGTATGTCTCCACGAATACACAACTGCCGGTGGCAGACAGTGATTAGCTCATTCTTTTGTCTGTATACAAAAGGATACATTTGCATATAACCAAAGCGAACATTATTGCAATGACGCAGTTCAAATTGGGTGCTGAAGGCGCCGGCGCCTTAATTTTTACCAGGTCCAAGGTCGGAGCAACTCAATTATTTTCTTTCCTCATAGACAAGGTAAGCTTTCATTTTCTTATAGGCTGTATAAAATCTAAATTGCTTGCAAGTAACCAAACTGTAACTTATGTTTTAGTTAAGTTTGTCTCTTCCACTATGATTCGCATGGCGCCAAGTAGGCTGCTATATATATATATAAACACTCTATTAACGACTCGCCTACGTTATTATTTTCCATATCCAATGTCCTAGTCTCTTGGCTTCTCTGCTGTCCTATTTTTTATGCTACTATTGGCCGAGTCAATTTTCGGATGTTTCGTTATATTTTTCAATTCGATTAAATGTTCCCCTTGGTCAAATAAACACATCACATTGTACTGTAAATGTAGTGTATTCGTTTATGTGTAGATGTAATTGTTGTGATTACTTTTTAGTGAGTTGTGTTTTATGGAATTAAGCTGTGTTTTATGTTGTTGCAGGAAAAATGGCCTTCAACAGTCCCACGAAAATCCCGCACGCGGAAGGAGAACAGTTGAAAAAAACTGAGAAACCAGTTTTGTTTGTTAGCTGTAAGTATGGGTTTTGTATAGTTCTATGTGGTTTAAATAGTACTTTAAGGAATTAAAATTTTGTGGAATTGTTACTTAGTTCTTTTTGTGTGTTGTTTTTTGTGTAGTATTCCGTGGTTGGATGAGGCGGTGGCCAGAAATGCACTGCAGCGGGAGCTGACGGAGCTGGGGGTGTTAGTTATGCGTAAAGTCTCTGCAATGGAAGCAGAAAAGAATTTTTTACGGAAGGAGTTGGCGGGACACGCAGAGCAGGTTGGAGAAAACAGAGAGGGACCTGGAAGTTTCAAGGGCAGCCTTGGATTTTGCAAGAGATGGTGTGTAATTATATGCTGTTGTAAATGTTTTGTTGTTGGACTCTTTGATTATGCACTGTAGCCTACATATTGTTTTTTAAAAAAGTATGTCAGTTTTAATAAAATGTGTGTTTTTTAACTACAGATATGTTCGAACAAGAAGGAGAAAGTGCAGACGTGGCCCCAGCTGAAGATGTAGCTGAATAAAAACGCCAGTGTACATTTTAATAATTGTATATATTTTCTTGTGTTGTTTACAATTTGTTGTAGTGTGTGACATGTGTATGTATACATAAAAAAATATAAAAAATCTTTATTGTGTGTTTTTTTGATATAATATATAATAAATATATAATTTTGATGAATGAAAGAAGGAAAAAAACACACATCTGGTGTCATTTTTAATGACAAAATATAATTTGTGATCATTTAGAATATCTCAATGTTTTGTAGTATAGGCCTATTGCTAACAGTTATTTGGTTAAATTGAGCATAAATGCTTACTTGAGACAGTGAAGATAATAAATAAAGTCTTAAAAAGAGAACACTATAAGTCACAAACATAGTTCTGTATTTCTTTAATCAGTTGTAATTCTTTAATCGGTTGTAAACAAACTATTATATTAGTCGATTTATAAGCTATAATAATTGTGTGTATTATCATTTAGATGCATATGTTCTATAGCCTTTATACACGGAACATTTTAATATAATTTGATTAGCTTTTGTAATTGACTTTTTTCTTTGATTAGTCTGCAAGATAAAAACAAGCTGTCATATTTGAAAGTGTTGTCCTTAGTAGTTTGATGAATGTGATCACTATTAATGTTGCTTCTATAATAATAATTTACAGGTATGAATTCAGAGATATAAAAAGCAAATAGTGTTTACTTGTGTTTAAAAATGTTCTCTATAGTTACAGGAAATTGAACTTTCTGACCTGTTGCTTAATACTGTGTAAATCGAAATGCCTCAAATAAATTAATGCATATTTACATCTGGTTTTCTTTGCTTGAATACTGATAACAAGCGAGTAGTTGCATGAAATAAAACTGGTAGACCACCGATGAGAAGCTATTGATGAGAATAAAAAGTCAAACTTAGACAACATTTTATGCATTGTTGGTTACGGTAGGCTACTCTTTTATTTTATTATTTGTAAAGTGTATTTAAAAATAGTTTAAATACTATTTTAAAAATAATTGTTTAGGCCTACATGGTTTGTTGCTGTTGTAGAAGAAATGGGTTTTTGAAGGATTTCATGTATGTCTCCACGAATACACAACTGCCGGTGGCAGACAGTGATTAGCTCATTCTTTTGTCTGTATACAAAAGGACACATTTGCATATAACCAAAAGCGAACATTATTGCAATGACGCAGTTCAAATTGGGTGCTGAAGGCGCCGGCGCCTTAATTTTACCAGGTCCAAGGTCGGAGCAACTCAATTATTTTCTTTCCTCATAGACAAGGTAAGCTTTCATTTTCTTATAGGCTGTATAAAATCTAAATCGCTTGCAAGTAACCAAACTGTAACTTATGTTTTAGTTAAGTTTGTCTCTTCCACTATGATTCGCATGGCGCCAAGTAGGCTGCTATATATATATATAAACACTCTATTAACGACTCGCCTACGTTATTATTTTCCATATCCAATGTCCCTAGTCTTGCCTTCTCTGCTGTCCTATTTTTTATGCTACTATTGGCCGAGTCAATTTTCGGATGTTTCGTTACATTTTTCAATTCGATTAAATGTTCCCCTTGGTCAAATAAACACATCACATTGTACTGTAAATGTAGTGTATTCGTTATGTGTAGATGTAATTGTTGTGATTACTTTTTAGTGAGTTGTGTTTTATGGAATTAAGCTGTGTTTTATGTTGTTGCAGGAAAAATGGCCTTCAACAGTCCCACGAAAATCCCGCACGCGGAAGGAGAACAGTTGAAAAAACTGAGAAACCAGTTTTGTTTGTTAGCTGTAAGTATGGGTTTTGTATAGTTCTATGTGGTTTAAATAGTACTTTAAGGAATAAAAATTTTGTGGAATTGTTACTTAGTTCTTTTTGTGTGTTGTTTTTGTGTAGTATTCCGTGTTGGATGAGGCGGTGGCCAGAAATGCACTGCAGCGGGAGCTGACGGAGCTGGGGGTGTTAGTTATGCGTAAAGTCTCTGCAATGGAAGCAGAAAAGAATTTTTTTACGGAAGGAGTTGGCGGACACGCAGAGCAGGTTGGAGAAAACAGAGAGGGACCTGGAAGTTTCAAGGGCAGCCTTGGATTTTGCAAGAGATGGTGTGTAATTATATGCTGTTTGTAAATGTTTTGTTGTTGGACTCTTTGATTATGCACTGTAGCCTACATATTGTTTTTAAAAAAGTATGTCAGTTTTAATAAAATGTGTGTTTTTTAACTACAGATATGTTCGAACAAGAAGGAGAAAGTGCAGACGTGGCCCCAGCTGAAGATGTAGCTGAATAAAAACGCCAGTCGTACATTTTAATAATTGTATATATTTTTCTTGTGTTGTTTACAATTTGTTGTAGTGTGTGACATGTGTATGTATACATAAAAAAATATAAAAAATCTTTATTGTGTGTTTTTTGATAAAATATATAATAAATATATAATTTTGATGAATGAAAGAAGGAAAAAACACACATCTGGTGTCATTTTTAATGACAAAATATAATTTGTGATCATTTAGAATATCTCAATGTTTTGTAGTATAGGCCTATTGCTAACAGTTATTTGGTTAAATTGAGCATAACTGCTTACTTGAGACAGTGAAGATAATAAATAAAGTCTTAAAAAGAGAACACTATAAGTCACAAACATAGTTCTGTATTTCTTTAATCAGTTGTAATTCTTTAATCGGTTGTAAACAAACTATTATATTAGTCGATTTATAAGCTATAATAATTGTGTGTATTATCATTTAGATGCATATGTTCTATAGCCTTTATACACGGAACATTTTAATATAATTTGATTAGCTTTTGTAATTGACTTTTTTTCTTTGATTAGTCTGCAAGATAAAAACAAGCTGTCATATTTGAAAGTGTTGTCATTAGTAGTTTGATGAATGTGATCACTATTAATGTTGCTTCTATAATAATAATTTACAGGTATGAATTCAGAGATATAAAAAGCAAATAGTGTTTACTTGTGTTTTAAAATGTTCTCTATAGTTACAGGAAATTGAACTTTGTGACCTGTTGCTTAATACTGTGTAAATCGAAATGCCTCAAATAAATTAATGCATATTTACATCTGGTTTTCTTTGCTTGAATACTGATAACAAGCGAGTAGTTGCATGAAATAAAACTGATAGACCACCGATGAGAAGCTATTGATGAGAATAAAAAGTCAAACTTAGACAACATTTTATGCATTGTTGGTTACGGTAGGCTACTCTTTTATTTTATTATTTGTAAAGTGTATTTAAAAATAGTTTAAATACTATTTTAAAAATAATTGTTTAGGCCTACATGGTTTGTTGCTGTTGTAGAAGAAATGGGTTTTTGAAGGATTTCATGTATGTCTCCACGAATACACAACTGCCGGTGGCAGACAGTGATTAGCTCATTCTTTTGTCTGTATACAAAAGGACACATTTGCATATAACCAAAGCGAACATTATTGCAATGACGCAGTTCAAACTGGCGACACTCTATGCGTCATAGCACAGGTGATTTGTGTTTGTTCTGTTATCTTTTTTCTATAAAAAACAAATTCAATGGATTTAAAATAATCGTTGCACATTTTCGAGGCAGTTCTGGCCGACCAGGCAACATCTACTATCAGATCAATCAACTATAATTATAAACTTATAGTAAATCAATAATAACATTTTTCTTAAAAACTTAAAAATACAGTTATCAACAATCATACAGGATATCAACAATCAATAAATTAAATGTTTTGAAAAGAATAGCATTTATTCATATTCAGTCTGTTCCGTACATAAAATCAGATTTTTTTTAGGATCATAGCGTATCCTACTTTATACTATTATAATACTGATAGTAGTCATATCTGTCTATTGAAAAATCTTTCGTCTTTGCATTGACTTAACATTGAAATCACTCGCGCCTGACGCGCTATTCGCGTCCGGTGTGAACGCACCATTAGACAGAGCTACTAATAATTAAATTAAATTAAATTTGACCATTTATTGTGTTATGAAAATTATCAAGGGAAAAACTGGAAATAGATATTGTGTGACTTTTAATTTAGCATAAACAAGACCGAAACACACTGGGATTCTTATTTTGAAATATCTGCCATTTTATTGGAAGTCTAAAACACACCATATCCACATCACAAACATTGTCACAACCCATAAACATTCGTTCATAAGTAATCGCTTGCCCAAATGTGCGATATAATTCATTGATTGTGAACTGCTCTAATGGTGTGTAGCAGCAGTTAAGCGCTGTTGGGTGGGGGCTTGCAGATATGCGCAACAGCGCCACCCTTTGGCAATCAAACGTGCAACACTCATCATAAATACTGGTGCTAAATCACATTCCCTCACAGTTCTTTGAGATGGCACCACGCGTATGGATCATAGGGAGTTCCATCATCCGCAGATTGCATACTCACATCTGTGAGCAAAGCCTGGACAGAGACCTTGGTCTTCACTGTGAGATCACCTGGGACGGCAAAGGGGGGAGACTCTGGGAACAGATCTTTCAAGCTCTGCGTTCTCTCAGGGCCAAAGCTCCTGCTCCAGACATCATCATTATCCATCTGGGTGGGAACAGTTTGTGTCGGGAGGGCCGCAACCGCCTCGATTTCCTTCGGGAAATAAAGAGTGACTTGGCCGAAGTCTTCCGCATGTTTCCCAGAAGCAGGCTGGTGTTTTCTGGCATTCTGCCCCGTCTGAATTGGAGAGTTCAGACGGGCAGGACTGGCTATGGCATTGAAACGGAGCAGGCGGTGGATCAACGGCGCCATATCTGGCTTCTTGGCAGAGAGACAGATGCGCTGCATTCACCACAGAAACATCGGCTTGTCCCATCTGTGCAGAGACGGGGTCCACCTGAGACCAGAGGGAAAACCAGCTTCTGCTGAACAACCTCAGAGAAGCTCTGCAGGTGGAGCTCAGACGATGAAGCTACCATGTCCTTTTAAGGACAGCAACAACGGCTCTTTTAAGAGCCACGTTCACTCATTCAAAAAAAGAGCATTTTTCCAAGTGTGTGAAAATTCTTTGTTCATCGCCTTAGTTGATGTCAGGTTTCGGTTAAAATAAAAATGTCCATTCCTCTTATCAATTTCTTTGTAAGCATATCAATATGACTTAAACCATTCAAGCGTGAGTTACTAATCACATTTTCTTCAGTAAATACATTCTTAATATTACTATTATGAATGTAAATTTGTGTTATTTTATTTATTAAAATTGTTGTTTTGCCTATCTGCCTGGCCTTATATATTGTTCCTCTATTTGGAGTTCTAGCCTACATAAAAAAACAGCATGTAAGGTATTTTAATTTAATTTAATTTAATTGACATTGCAGATTAATGAACAGGAAATACAGACAATAATCACTTACTTTATATGCAAGCACACATTACCCAAATAAAGCACAGATGAAATAATTGTAATACAGCTGACAAACTTTTCACTCTCACATATTTTAACAGATGAACCACAGAACCATAAATTGAACAAAGCTTTAAAAAAAAAATTGATAGCAGTCCTCACACTGCTATGAATCATAGCAGTGTGAGGACTGCTATCAATTTTTTTTAAAGCTTTGTTCAATTTATATTGTTAATCATTTAACACAACAAATGGATAAAGTACTATTTTAACTATGAACTTTTGTTAATACTCAACCATTTCACAACTAACATTTTTTCATAGATCAAACACAACATAATTATATGGTGGAATGAAAATATTAATTCAATAAAAATATAGTTTTCCTCTGAAATAGCAAAAGCATCAGACACTAGCTGTACCTGCTCTAAATAAATAATAGTAATTCAATAAAAATACAAAATTGAAGTAAATAAAACAAATTATTTGAAAAATAAAATCAAACCAAAGAAAATAAATCTTCGAAAAAAAGCGAGTGTCATGATGAAAGGCGCCTCAGGAATCGTCAGGATTAACTCCATGTGTATGGAATTTTGATTTATTGTATTTGTCACTTGAAAATTCTGGTTAAATGTGTGCCTGCATAACTTTAATAAGATTTTATTTTCTTTGGTTTGATTTTGTTGTATATAATTTATTTATTTCGATTTTTTATTTATATTAAAAAAAAAAATACTATTATTTATTTAGAGCAGGTACAGCTATGTGCGATGCTTTTGCTATTTCAGAGGAAAAAAAACACATTTTATTGAAAAAATGCTTTTCAATTAAATCAAATGTTCAAGCTTTGTTTTCGTTTTATTATTTGATTTGTTTTAAACTTTGTTAAATTTATGTTGTTAATCATTTGACAAAACAAATGCATAAAGTATCATTTTAACTTTTAAAAAAACTATTACCATTTTTTAATAGTACATTAGCCTACCTGTCTTTTCTTAATAGGACAAAACATAGTTATTATATTTTATAATATTTTATATATATATATATATATATATATATATATATATATATATATATATATATATATATAAAATAAACATTTGTAAATGAAATCGTTCAAAAAAATTATATTTGCATTGTTTTAAACTTTGAAACAGCAGAAGTAGCGCAATACCAGGCCACGCCCACTTCCGGCATCAGACTAGGCTGGCGCTGTGGTGATCACACTGCTATGACGTATGGTTCTGGGGTTCTGCAGTTGGTTACTATTGGGGCTCCCGCGCCGCCTCCTTTTCACAACCTGAGGGAACCGTCTCTGGAATATTAACCTGACTCCCAGAAGTCCAATTTAAACAGAGCAGTGTAATTTTTTATATGTTAGGTTGACTACTTTATTAAGGCTATAATGAACATACTGCGATGTCAAGATTGCAATGCACACATGTGTGTGTGTGTGTGTGTGTGTGTGTGTACGAGGCTCGATTCGAACAATGGAGACATAAAAACATAATCCGTCATTTTGTTCATACAGGACATCATTCAAACTGCTGCGCGCGTTTGTGTGTGTGTGTGAGGCTGCGGGCGTGATCGAACAGTGGAAACATAAAAACATAGGCTACTCCGTCATTTTGTTCATACAGTTCTGCCCCCCTCCCCAGTCCCACACACACACACATACACAGATATAACGTAACTCCGCTTTGACTGTCGAGAAGAAGTCTGCTTTAGAGCTTGCATCAGTGTGGGTTCTGCAAAAGTGCGCATCGAGGGCACATATCAACCACAAAGTATGCGTGAGCACCCTTCTGAAACCTAAAATGAAAAATTAGACACCCTACAGTCTCATGGACTTAACGGAAACATGAAATCAGCAGCCATTGTAAGTACACAACAGACAACACCGAAAATTCCTATGAAGTGTGGTATATATATTCATTGAAATTACTGTACTTTAAAACACTTGTTTAAAAGAAAAAACACATGTATACATAGTATAAAACACTAGATGGCACAATATACCTATTTTTAATAGAGTCTTTCTGCCCCCCTTCCCACACACACACAGACAGGGGGGCTGTCTGTGTGTGTGCCCTCCCTCCCCTCCCCACACAGACACACACGGGGGGGGGGGGGGGGTGTCAGACAGACAGACGGACACACACACACGCACACACACGCACACACACACACACACACACAGAGAATGGCAGGGGGGACTCTGTCAGAGACAGACAAAACCACATTCAAACCAAAATATCTGACTTCCTGTTGGTCGGAGCTAATGACTGTAAATGAGAAAGTTGTCCGGCTTGATAAGCATAATATACAGACCGAGTTTTGTGACTGTAGGTAAAAATAACCCCCCCACTTTAGTCAAAAGTATCTTGAAAGTAACAGACTTCCTGCTGCCAGTTGGTGGCGCTATAACTTTGACTCACAATAGTCACATCCATGTGATCGCCCTCTTACAACAAACACACTGCTGAAGTTTCATCAAGATCAATAAATGTATGAAGACGTTATAACACATTGTGTTTTTCTTTTCTCGCCATAACTTCGTTTCCTCGCCACGGCCAAACCGTTCGAGATATCAAAAATCCGTCCGCAATTTAGCGTCCTCAATGTCTTTACTTCATGTTGACCGAGTTTGGTGGCGATAGGATAATTTTTCTTGGAGGAGTATATAAAATTCCAGGGGGATTTGTTTTTAAACAACCCATAATAGCCGACTTCCTGTTGGACTGGCGTAAAACTTAGAGCACGAAAGTTGTTCGGGGCCCGATTAAATCTATATGTGTACCGAGTTTCATATTATTACATGCAAACGTGTTTGATATATGGACCAAATTTTCGGACCACGTTCAAGGGGGCGCTGTTGAGCTCCCCTGCCACGCCCGGGTACCAGCTTCAGGCTGGCCCTGATGGCCGCAGGTTCTGACCTGTGTGCAAAGTTTCAAGAGTTTTCGAGCACGTTAAGGGTCCCAAAAGTGCCCGAGAAGTCCCACACAGCAGAGAAAGGGTTAAAATAAAGCCCCCCTCCTCTCTCACACACACAGACACTGAGAGAGACTGGCAAAATTCCCATCAAATCACATTCAAACCAAAATATCTGACTTCCTGTTGGTCGGAGCTAATGACTGTCAATTAGAAAGTTGTCCGGCTCGTGGAGATAAATATAGATACCGATTTTTGTTACTGTAGGTAAAACTAATACCCCATTTTTGACTAAAGGTGGCGCTACTGAGCCCCTTACCACGCCCGTTTCTGAAACTTTGCACAAGTGTACTAGGCAATAAATGTAAAGTGTCTGTCGAGTTACATGCAATTTCAAGTATGCTAAGAGTCTCAAAAACTTTAAAAAAGAATATTAAAGTTTGATGCGTTGCCATGGCAACAGTATTTAAGATATCAATAATCCTTTCACAGGTCTACATCTGCCGTGTGTTTACATTATACACATAAAGTTTGAAGCAAATTGGGTAAAAATAAGAGGGTGATTTTAAAGCATTTTGAAAGTGACACACTTCCTGCTGCCAGTTGGTGGCGCTATAACTTTGACTCACAATAGTCACATCCATGTGATCGGCCTCTTACAACAAACACACTGCTGAAGTTTCATCAAGATCAGTTAATGTATGAGGATGTTATAACACACTTCCTGTTTCCAATATTCGCCATAAATTCGTTTCCTCGCCACGGCCAAACCGTTCGAGATATCAAAAATCCCCTCGCAATTTATCATCCTCCATGTCTTGACTTCATGCACACCGAGTTCGTGGTGATTGGTTGAATCGTCTAGGAGGAGTATTTTAAATTCCATTGCATGTGTTTTTTAAACTACACCAAATAGCCGACTTCCTGTTGGGCTGGGGTAAAAAGTCAGAGCACGAAGGATATATGAACCGGTGAGATCTATAAGTGTACCGAGTTTCATATTATTACACGCAAGCGTGTTTGATTTATGGACCAAGTTTTCGGACAGCGTTCCAGGGGGCGCTGTCGAGCCCCCCCTGCCACGCCCGGGTACCAGCTTCAGTCCGGCTCTAATGGCCGCGGGTTCTGACATTTGTGCAAAGTTTCAAGAGTTTTTGAGCACGTTAAGGCCCCCAAAGTGCCCAAAAGGTAGTAATATAATAATAAATATATATATATATAAATAAATATAGCTGCAAGCAGCGATTACGGGCCCAAGCCGGTGGCACCGCCACCCTGGTGCCTTTAGTTACACTAAAGGCACCGGGCTGGCGCTGCCACCGGCTTGGGCCCTCCATCGCTGCTTGCAGCTATATTTATTTATATATATATATATATATATATATATATATATATATATAAAAAGCCGCCACCCCCCCGTTGCCTTTCGGGTTCCTGTGCACGACGGGCAATAACGTAACCCCGCTTTGACTGTCGAGAAGAAGTCTGCTTTAGAGCTTGCATCAGTGTGAGTCTTTCTGCTCCCCTCCAAACACACACAGAAAAGGGGGGGGGCTGTCTGTGTGTGTGCCCTCCCTCCCTCCCCACACACACACACACACACACACACACACACACACACACACACACACAGAGAATGGCAGGGGGAACTCTGTCAGAGAGAGACAAAACCACATTCAAACCAAAATATCTGACTTCCTGTTGGTCGGAGCTAATGACTGTAAATGAGAAGTTGTCCGGATCGATAAGCACAATTTACATACCGAGTTTTGTGACTGTAGGTAAAAATAACCCACCCACTTTAGTCAAAAGTATCTTGAAAGTAACACACTTCCTGCTGCCAGTTGGTGGCGCTATAACTTTGACTCACAATAGTCACATCCATGTGATCGCCCTCTTACAACAAACACACTGCTGAAGTTTCATCAAGATCAATAAATGTATGAAGACGTTATAACACATTGTGTTTTTCTTTTCTCGCCATAACTTCGTTTCCTCGCCACGGCCAAACCGTTCGAGATATCAAAAATCCGTCCGCAATTTACCGTCCTCAATGTCTTGACTTCATGCTGACCGAGTTTGGTGGCGATAGGATAATTTTTCTTGGACGAGTATATCAAATTCCAGGGGCATGCATTTTCATACAGCCCATAATAGCCGACTTCCTGTTGGACTGGCGTAAAACTTAGAGCACGAAAGTTGTTCGGCCCCGATTAAATCTATATGTGTACCGAGTTTCATATTATTACATGCAAACGTGTTTGATATATGGACCAAGTTTTTCGGACCACGTTCAAGGGGGCGCTGTTGAGCTCCCCTGCCACGCCCGGGTACCAGCTTCAGCCCAGCCCTGATGGCCGCAGGTTCTGACCTGTGTGCAAAGTTTCAAGAGTTTTCGAGCACGTTAAGGGCCCCAAAAGTGCCCGAGAAGTCCCACACAGCAGAGAAAGGGTTAAAATAAAGCCCCCCTCCTCTCTCACACACACAGACACTGAGAGAGACTGGCAAAATTCCCATCAAATCACATTCAAACCAAAATATCTGACTTCCTGTTGGTCGGAGCTAATGACTGTAAATTAGAAAGTTGTCCGGCTCGGGGAGATAAATATAGATACCGATTTTTGTTACTGTAGGTAAAACTAATACCCCATTTTTGACTAAAGGTGGCGCTACTGAGCCCCTCCACCGCGCCCGTTTCTGAAACTTCACACATACCTAGTACCTAATAAATCTGATATGCATGTTGAGTTTCATGCAATTTGAAGCATGTTAAGAGCCTCAAATGCACCCAAAAAGAATATAACAGTTTAAAGCGTTGCCATGGCAACAGTATTTAAGATATCAATAATTCTTTCACAGGTCTACATCTGCCGTGTGTTTACATTATACACATAAAGTTTGAAGCAAATCGGGTAAAAATAAGAGGGTGAATTCAAAGCATTTTGAAAGTGACACACTTCCTGCTGCCAGTTGGTGGCGCTATAACTTTGACTCACAATAGTCACATCCATGTGATCGGCCTCTTACAACGAACACACTGCTGAAGTTTCATCAAGATCAATTAA
This sequence comes from Phoxinus dragarum, assembly GCA_033366665.1. Classification (NCBI taxonomy): domain Eukaryota; kingdom Metazoa; phylum Chordata; class Actinopteri; order Cypriniformes; family Leuciscidae; genus Phoxinus; species Phoxinus dragarum. The sequence goes on along the minus strand of JARPMJ010008914.1, from coordinate 12,285 downwards.
TGTATGAGGATGTTATAACACACTTCCTGTTTCCAATATTCGCCATAAATTCGTTTCCTCGCCACGGCCAAACCGTTCGAGATATCAAAAATCCCCTCGCAATTTTTCATCCTCCATGTCTTGACTTCATGCACACCGAGTTTCGTGGTGATTGGTTGAATCGTCTAGGAGGAGTATTTTAAATTCCATTGCATGTGTTTTTTAAACTACGCCAAATAGCCGACTTCCTGTTGGGCTGGGGTAAAAAGTCAGAGCACGAAGGATATATGAACCGATGAGATCTATAAGTGTACCGAGTTTAATATTATTACACGCAAGCGTGTTTGATTTATGGACCAAGTTTTCGGACCGCGTTCCAGGGGGCGCTGTCGAGCCCCCCTGCCACGCCCCGGGTCCCAGCTTCAGTCCGGCTCTAATGGCCGCGGGTTCTGACATTTGTGCAAAGTTTCAAGAGTTTTTGAGCACGTTAAGGCCCCCAAAAGTGCCCAAAAGGTAGTAATATAATAATAATAAAGAAGAAGAAAAATAATCCGGAGGAAAACAATAGGGCCTTCGCCTTTTCAAGGCTTGGGCCCTAATAATAAATATATATATATATAATTAAAGCTGCAAGCAGCGATTGCGGGCCCAAGCCGGTGGCACCGCCACCCTGGTGCCTTTAGTGGAACTAAAGGCACCGGGTGGCGGTGCCACCGGCTTGGGCCCTCCATCGCTGCTTGCAGCTTTAAATTATATATATATATATATATATATATATATTATATATATTAAAAAATATATATATATATATATTATATATATATTATGTAAATTATTTTCCCCCCCTATTTTTAACATATATATTATTATATGTATAATAATAATATATATATTATTAACATTTTTGGATGCTAAACTATTCTTTTTATAGGCTTTGTACTTTGTACACTTTGTACACTCACGTTCCAATATAGAAAAATTATCCTCTTCAAATGCGCAAAAATGTGCTTGGACACATCACAGTGGAGCGGTGCTTACTATGAACGGCACAAACTGTACAAATGACTATTTAAACAGAGCAGTGTAATTTTTATATGTAAGGTTGACTATTTTATTATTATATTTTATTAAGGCTATAATGAACATGCTGCGATGTCAAGATTGCAATGCTGGAATGCTGTGTGAGTGTGTGTGTGTGTGTGTGTGTGTGTGTGTGTGTGTGTGTGTGTGTGTGTGGGTGTGTGTGTGTGTGTGTGTGTGTGTGTGTGTGTGTGTGTGTGTGTGTGTGTGTGTGAGGCTCGATCGAACAATGGAGACATAAAAACATACTCCGTCATTTTGTTCATATAGACCATCTTTCAAAATGCAAAGTGTTTCCTATATTTGTGTACACTCGCAATGAAACACAACATTGTGCTTTTGTTAAACTATAAACTCTTGTCAAACTGTAACCTACAACTGTTACCCAACCAAAATCACACACACACACACACACACACACACACACACACACACACACACACACACACAGCAAGCGTTCTCCAATCAACCCGTAATAGCCGACTTCCTGTTGGGCTGGCGTAAAACTTGACCAGGGAAAGTTGTTCGGCCCGATTAAATCTATATGTGTACCGAGTTTCATATTAATTCATGCAAGCGTGTTTGATATACGGACAAGTGTTCGAATCCCATTGCAGGGGGCGCTGTCGAGCCCCCATGCCACGCCCGGGTACCAGCTTCAGCCTGGCCCTGTTGGCCGCGGGTTCTGAACTGTATGCAAAATTTCAAGAGTTTTCGAGCATGTTAAGGCCCTCAAAAGTGCCAGAGATTTTGCACACAGCAGAGAAATGGTTAAACTAAACTAGCCCCCCTCCTCACACACACACACACACACACACACCACACACACACAGAGGGGCAGAGGGAAAATGCTCCAAACAGTACACATTCAAACCAAAATATCTGACTTCCTGTTGGTCGGAGCTAATGACTGTAAATTAGAAAGTTGTCCGTATCGAAGAGAAGAACATACGTACCGAGTTTGGTTACTGTAGGTAAAACTAATACCCCATTTTTGACTAAAGGTGCGCTACTGAGCCCCTTACCACGCCCGTTTCTGAAACTTCGCACATGCCCTTGTCTATTACACAATAAATGTCAAATGCATGTTGAGTTTCATGCAATTTGAAGCATGTTAAGAGCCTCAAATGCATCCAAAAAGAATATAAAAGTTTAAAGCGTTGCCATGGCGACAGTATTAAAGATATCAATAATCCTTTCACAGGTCTACATCTGTCGTGTGTTTACATTATACAGATGAAGTTTGAAGCAAATCGGGTAAAAATAAGAGGGTGATTTCAAAGCATTTCGAAAGTGACACACTTCCTGCTGCCAGTTGGTGGCGCTATAACTTTGACTCACAATAGTCACATCCATGTGATCGGCCTCTTACAGCGAACACACTGCTGAAGTTTCATCAAGATCAATTAATGTATGAGGATGTTATAACACACTTCCTGTTTCCAATATTCGCCATAAATTCGTTTCCTCACCACGGCCAAACCGTTCGAGATATCAAAAATCCCCTCGCAATTTATCATCCTCCATGTCTTGACTTCATGCTGACCGAGTTTCGTGGTGATTGTTTGAATCGTCTAGGAGGAGTATTTTAAATTCCATTGCATGTGTTTTTTAAACTACGCCAAATAGCCGACTTCCTGTTGGGCTGGGGTAAAAAGTCAGAGCATGAAGGATATATGAACCGATGAGATCTATAAGTGTACCGAGTTTCATATTATTTCATGCAAGCGTGTTTGATTTATGGACCAAGTTTTCGGACCCCGTTCCAGGGGGCGCTGTCGAGCCCCCCTGCCACGCCCGGGTACCAGCTTCAGTCCGGCTCTAATGGCCGCGGGTTCTGACCAGTGTGCAAAGTTTCAAGAGTTTTTGAGCACGTTAAGGCCCCCAAAAGTGGCAAAAACCTTGAAAAAAAAAATTATTATAAAGAAGAAGAAGAAGAAGAAAAACAAAAAACCCTTAGAAGAACAATAGGGCTCTGCGCCCTTTCAGGGCTTGGGCCCTAATAATAAATAATAAATAATAATAGTTAAGAAGAATAATCCTTTGGAAAACAATAGGGCCTTCGCCTTTTCAAGGCTTGGGCCCTAATAATAATAATAAATATATATATAAAAAAAACCGCCACCCCGGTGCCTTTAGGGTTCCTGTGCACAGCGGGCAATAACGTAACTCCGCTTTGACTGTCGAGAAGAAGTCTGCTTTAGAGCTTGCATCAGTGTGGGTTCTGCAAAAGTGCGCATCGAGGGCACATATCAACCACAAAGTATGCGTGAACACCCTTCTGAAACCTAAAATGAAAAATTAGACACCCTACAGTCTCATGGACTTAACGGACACATGAAATCAGCAGCCATTGTAAGTACACAACACCGAAAATTCCTATGAAGTGTGGTATATATATTCATTGAAATTACTGTACTTTAAAACACTTGTTTAAAAGAAAAAAACACATATACATAGTATAAAACACTAGATGGCACAATATACCTATTTTTAATAGAGTCTTTCTGCCCCCCTCCCCACACACACAGACAGGGGGGGCTGTCTGTGTGTGTGCCCTCCCTCCCCTCCCCACACAGACACACACAATGGGGGGGGGGGGGGGGGGCTGTCTGTGTGTGTGCCCTCCCCTCTCCACACACACACACACACTCACTCACACACACAGAATGGCAGGGGGAAACTCTGGCAGAGAGAGGCAGAGAGAGACAAAACCACATTCAAACCAAAATATCTGACTTCCTGTTGGTCAGAGCTAATGACTGTAAATTAGAAAGTTGTCCGGCTCGATGTGCACAATATACATACCAAGTTTTGTTACTGTAGGTAAAACTAACCCCCCACTTTTGTCAAAAGCATCTTGAAAGTAACACGCTTCTTGCTGCCAGTTGGTGGCGCTATAACTTTGACTCACATTAGTTACATCCATGTGATGGGCCTCTTACAGCGAGCACAATGCTGAAGTTTCATCAAGATCAATTAATGTATGAAGACGTTATAACACATCGTGTTTCTCTTTTCTCGCCATAAATTTGTTTCCTCGCCACGGCCAAACCGTTCGAGATATCAAAAAGCCATCCGCAATTTAGCATCCTCAATGTCTTGACTTCATGCTGACCGAGTTTGGTGAAGATCAAATAAAATTTCTTGGAGGAGTATATAAAATTCCAGGGGCGTGCGTTTTCATACAACCCATAATAGCCGACTTCCTGTTGGGCTGGCGTAAAACTTAGAGCACGAGAGTTGTTCGGCCCGATGAGATCTATGTGTGTACCGAGTTTCATACTAATTCATGCAATATTCAGTTTGATATATGGACCAAGTTTTCGGACCCCGTTAAAGGGGGCGCTGTTGAGCCCCCCTGCCACGCCCGGGTACCAGCTTCAGCCCGGCCCTGATGGCCGCAGGTTCTGACCTGTGTGCAAAGTTTCAAGAGTTTTCGAGCACGTTAAGGGCCCCAAAAGTGCCCGAGATTTTGCACATAGCAGAGAAAGGGTTAACATAAAGCCCCCCTCCTCTCTCACACACACAGACACTGAGAGAGACTGGCAAAATTCCCATCAAATCACATTCAAACCAAAATATCTGACTTCCTGTTGGTCGGAGCTAATGACTGTAAATTAGAAAGTTGTCCGGCTCGGGGAGATAAATATAAATACCGATTTTTGTTACTGTAGGTAAAACTAATACCCCATTTTTGACTAAAGGTGGCGCTACTGAGCCCCTTACCACGCCCGTTTCTGAAACTTTGCACAAGTGTACTAGGCAATAAATTTAAAGTGTCTGTCGAGTTTCATGCAATTTCAAGCATGTTAAGAGTCTCAAAAACTTTAAAAAAGAATATTAAAGTTTGATGCGTTGCCATGGCAACAGTATTTAAGATATCAATAATCCTTTCACAGGTCTACATCTGCCGTGTGTTTACATTATACACATAAAGTTTGAAGCAAATCGGGTAAAAATAAGAGGGTGATTTTAAAGCATTTTGAAAGTGACACACTTCCTGCTGCCAGTTGGTGGCGCTATAACTTTGACTCACAATAGTCACATCCATGTGATCGGCCTCTTACAGCGAACACACTGCTGAAGTTTCATCAAGATCAATTAATGTATGAGGATGTTATAACACACTTCCTGTTTCCAATATTCGCCATAAATTCGTTTCCCTCGCCACGGCCAAACCGTTCGAGATATCAAAAATCCCCTCGCAATTTATCATCCTCCATGTCTTGACTTCATGCACACCGAGTTTCGTGGTGATTGGTTGAATTTTCTAGGAGGAGTATTTTAAATTCCATTGCATGTGTTTTTTAAACTACGCCAAATAGCCGACTTCCTGTTGGGCTGGGGTAAAAAGTCAGAGCATGACGGATATATGAACCGATGAGATCTATAAGTGTACCGAGTTTCATATTATTTCATGCAAGCGTGTTTGATTTATGGACCAAGTTTTCGGACCGCGTTCCAGGGGGCGCTGTCGAGCCCCCCTGCCACGCCCGGGTACCAGCTTCAGTCCGGCTCTAATGGCCGCGGGTTCTGACATTTGTGCAAAGTTTCAAGAGTTTTTGAGCACGTTAAGGCCCCCAAAAGTGCCCAAAAGGTAGTAATATAATAATAATTAAAGCTGCAAGCAGCGATTGCGGGCCCAAGCCGGTGGCACCGCCACCCTGGTGCCTTTAGTGGAACTGAATAAATCGTGAGTTGAACGAGAGTCGCAGCAAAGATCAGTCCAATTTCATTAATCATCATGGGTGAAGAGCTGACTGAAAAGATGATGACGGAATATTTTGTGTAAAAAACGACTATTTAAGCGAATCTGTCATTGTACTGTTTTGTTGTTTTCCATTAAGAATAATAGGCTGTTGAACTCGCAATTCAAGCAATAACGCGTTCACGGCGAGGAACGAGCAGAAGTGAATGTGTTTTAGTTCATTCCTACTGGACGTCCAGTACTTACTTTCGCTTTTAAGTTAGCGATTTAAAAGCTCCCGCCGGTGTCACACGTCGATTAACCGGTGGGAAAATATCCTCACACAGTCACTCTAATAAATATATATTTATGTCTGAACTATTTTGATCTCATTTAGACCTTTCATGCTGGCATTGACTGTCATACATGACTAGAGGGCAGTATAGCCCTATGTATAACGTGATTTTTATTAAATAGCCCTATTCTGGCCTATTCTGTTGGTCTGAGCTAATGACTGTAAATTAGAAAGTTGTCCGGCTTAAGGAGAAGAATATATATATAGATTTTTGTGACTGTAGGTAAAACTAACCCCCCCCCTCTTGGGTCAAAAGTATCTTGAAAGTGACACACCTTCCTGCTGCCAGTTGGTGGCGCTATAACTTTGACTCACAATAGTCACATCCATGTGATCGCCCTCTTACAGCGAACACACTGCTGAAGTTTCATCCAGATCAATTAATGTATGAGGATGTTATAACACACTTCCTGTTTCCAATATTCGCCATAAATTCGTTTCCTCGCCACGGCCAAACCGTTCGAGATATCAAAAATCCCCTCGCAATTTATCATCCTCCATGTCTTGACTTCATGCACACCGAGTTTCGTGGTCATCCGATGAATTCTCTAGGACAAGTGTTTCAAATGCCAGAACATGCGTTTCCATACAACCCATAATAACCGACTTCCTGTTGGACTGGCGTAAAACTTAGAGCACGAAAGTTGTTCGGCCCCGATGAGATCTATAAGTGTACCGAGTTTCATATTATTACATGCAAGCGTGTTTGAGATATGGACATGTTTTGAATCCCATTCCAGGGGGCGCTGGCGAGCCCCCCTGCCACGCCCGGGTCCCAGCTTCAGTCGGGCCCTAATGGCCGCGGGTTCTGACATTTGTGCAAAGTTTCAAGAGTTTTTGAGCACGTTAAGGCCCCCAAAAGTGCCCAAAAGGTAGTAATATAATAATAATAATAAAGAAGAAGAAGAAGAATAATCCCATGGAAAACAATAGGGCCTTCGCCTTTTCAAGGCTTGGGCCCTAATAAAGAAGAAATATAGCTGCAAGCAGCGATTACGGGCCCAAGCCGGTGGCACCGCCACCCCGATGCCTTTAGTTGCACTAAAGGCACCGAGGTGGCGGTGCCACCGGCTTGGGCCCTCCATCGCTGCTTGCAGCTATATTTATTTATATATATATATATATATATATAAAAACCCCGCCACCCCCCCGGTGCCTTTAGGGTTCCTGTGCACGACGGGCAATAACGTAACTCCGCTTTGACTGTCGAGAAGAAGTCTGCTTTAGAGCTTGCATCAGTGTGGGTTCTGCAAAAGTGCGCATCGAGGGCACATATCAACCACAAAGTATGCGTGAGCACCCCTTCTGAAACCTAAAATGAAAAATTAGACACCCTACAGTCTCATGGACTTAACGGACACATGAAATCAGCAGCCATTGTAAGTACACAACACCGAAAATTCCTATGAAGTGTGGTATATATATTCATTGAAATTACTGTACTTTAAAACACTTCTTTAAAAGAAAAAACACATGTATACATAGTATAAAACACTAGATGGCACAATATACCTATTTTTAATAGTCTTTCTGCCCCCCTCCCCTCCCCACACAGACACACACGGGGGGGGGGGGGGTGTCAGACAGACAGACGGACACACGCACACACGCACACACACACACACACACACAGAATGGCAGGGGGAACTCTGTCGGAGAGAGACAAAACCACATTCAAACCAAAATATCTGACTTCCTGTTGGTCGGAGCTAATGACTGTAAATGAGAAAGTTGTCCGGCTCGATGTGCACAAAATACATACCGAGTTTTGTGACTGTAGGTAAAAATAACCCCCCCACTTTAGTCAAAAGCATCTTGAAAGTAACACACTTCCTGCTGCCAGTTGGTGGCGCTATAACTTTGACTCACATTAGTTATATCCATGTGATCGGCCTCTTACAAAAAACACACTACTGAAGTTTCATCAAGATCAGTTAATGTATGAAGACGTTATAACACATCGTGTTTCTCTTTTCTCGCCATAAATTCGTTTCCTCGCCACGGCCAAACCATTTGAGATATCAAAAATCCGTCCGCAATTTAGCATCCTCCATGTCTTGACTTCATGTTGACTGAGTTTGGTGGCGATCGAAAGAATTTTCTAGGAGGAGTATATAAAATTCCAGGGGGATTCGTTTTTAAACAACCCATAATAGCCGACTTCCTGTTGGACTGGCGTAAAACTTAGAGCACGAAAGTTGTTCGGCCCCGATTAAATCTATATGTGTACCGAGTTTCATATTATTACATGCAAACGTGTTTGATATATGGACCAAGTTTTCGGACCACGTTCAAGGGGGCGCTGTTGAGCTCCCCTGCCACGCCCGGGTACCAGCTTCAGGCCGGCCCTGATGGCCGCAGGTTCTGACCTGTGTGCAAAGTTTCAAGAGTTTTCGAGCATGTTAAGGGCCCCAAAAGTGCCCGAGAAGTCGCACACAGCAGAGAAAGGGTTAAAATAAAGCCCCCCTCCTCTCTCACACACACAGACACTGAGAGAGACTGGCAAAATTCCCATCAAATCACATTCAAACCAAAATATCTGACTTCCTGTTGGTCGGAGCTAATGACTGTAAATTAGAAAGTTGTCCGGCTCGTGGAGATAAATATAGATACCGATTTTTGTTACTGTAGGTAAAACTAATACCCCATTTTTGACTAAAGGTGGCGCTACTGAGCCCCTTACCACGCCCGTTTCTGAAACTTCGCACATGTCTATTACACAATAAATGTCAAATGCATGTTGAGTTTCATGCAATTTGAAGCATGTTAAGAGCCTCAAATGCATCCAAAAAGAATATAAAAGTTTAAAGCGTTGCCATGGCGACAGTATTAAATATATCAATAATCCTTTCACAGGTCTACATCTGTCGTGTGTTTACATTATACAGATGAAGTTTGAAGCAAATCGGGTAAAAATAAGAGGGTGAATTCAAAGCATTTCGAAAGTGACACACTTCCTGCTGCCAGTTGGTGGCGCTATAACTTTGACTCACAATAGTCACATCCATGTGATCGGCCTCTTACAGCGAACACACTGCTGAAGTTTCATCAAGATCAATTAATGTATGAGGATGTTATAACACACTTCCTGTTTCCAATATTCGCCATAAATTCGTTTCCTCGCCACGGCCAAACCGTTCGAGATATCAAAAATCCCCTCGCAATTTTTCATCCTCCATGTCTTGACTTCATGCTGACCGAGTTTCGTGGTGATTGTTTGAATCGTCTAGGAGGAGTATTTTAAATTCCATTGCATGTGTTTTTTAAACTACGCCAAATAGCCGACTTCCCGTTGGGCTGGGGTAAAAAGTCAGAGCATGAAGGATATATGAACCGATGAGATCTATAAGTGTACCGAGTTTCATATTATTTCATGCAAGCGTGTTTGATTTATGGACCAAGTTTTCGGACCCCGTTCCAGGGGGCGCTGTCGAGCCCCCCTGCCACGCCCGGGTACCAGCTTCAGTCCGGCTCTAATGGCCGCGGGTTCTGACCAGTGTGCAAAGTTTCAAGAGTTTTTGAGCACGTTAAGGCCCCCAAAAGTGGCAAAAACCTTGAAAAAAAATTTATTATAAAGAAGAAGAAGAAGAAGAAGAAAAACAAAAAACCCTTAGAAGAACAATAGGGCTCTGCGCCCTTTCAGGGCTTGGGCCCTAATAATCCCAAGGAAAACAAGGCACCGGGCTGGCGGTGCCACCGGCTTGGGCCCGTAATCGCTGCTTGCAGCTATATTTATTTATATATATATATATATATATATATATATATATATATATATATATAAAAGCCGCCACCCCCCCGTTGCCTTTCGGGTTCCTGTGCACGACGGGCAATAACGTAACCCCGCTTTGACTGTCGAGAAGAAGTCTGCTTTAGAGCTTGTATCAGTGTGAGTCTTTCTGCTCCCCTCCAAACACACACAGAAAAGGGGGGGGCTGTCTGTGTGTGTGCCCTCCCTCCGACACATCCCCCCCCCCCCCCCCCCCCCCCCCCCCCCCACACACACACACACACAGAGAATGGCAGGGGGAACTCTGTCAGAGAGAGACAAAACCACATTCAAACCAAAATATCTGACTTCCTGTTGGTCGGAGCTAATGACTGTAAATGAGAAAGTTGTCCGGATCGATAAGCACAATATACAGACCGAGTTTTGTGACTGTAGGTAAAAATAACCCCCCCACTTTAGTCAAAAGTATCTTGAAAGTAACAGACTTCCTGCTGCCAGTTGGTGGCGCTATAACTTTGACTCACAATAGTCACATCCATGTGATCGGCCTCTTACAACAAACACACTGCTGAAGTTTCATCAAGATCAGTTAATGTATGAGGATGTTATAACACACTTCCTGTTTCCAATATTCGCCATAAATTCGTTTCCTCGCCACGGCCAAACCGTTCGAGATATCAAAAATCCGTCCGCAATTTAGCGTCCTCAATGTCTTTACTTCATGTTGACCGAGTTTGGTGGCGATAGGATAATTTTTCTTGGAGGAGTATATAAAATTCCAGGGGGATTTGTTTTTAAACAACCCATAATAGCCGACTTCCTGTTGGACTGGCGTAAAACTTAGAGCACGAAAGTTGTTCGGCCCGATTAAATCTATATGTGTACCCGGAGTTTCATATTATTACATGCAAACGTGTTTGATATATGGACCAAATTTTCGGACCACGTTCAAGGGGGCGCTGTTGAGCTCCCCTGCCACGCCCGGGTACCAGCTTCAGGCTGGCCCTGATGGCCGCAGGTTCTGACCTGTGTGCAAAGTTTCAAGAGTTTTCGAGCACGTTAAGGGTCCCAAAAGTGCCCGAGAAGTCCCACACAGCAGAGAAAGGGTTAAAATAAAGCCCCCCTCCTCTCTCACACACACAGACACTGAGAGAGACTGGCAAAATTCCCATCAAATCACATTCAAACCAAAATATCTGACTTCCTGTTGGTCGGAGCTAATGACTGTCAATTAGAAAGTTGTCCGGCTCGTGGAGATAAATATAGATACCGATTTTTGTTACTGTAGGTAAAACTAATACCCCATTTTTGACTAAAGGTGGCGCTACTGAGCCCCTTACCACGCCCGTTTCTGAAACTTTGCACAAGTGTACTAGGCAATAAATGTAAAGTGTCTGTCGAGTTACATGCAATTTCAAGTATGCTAAGAGTCTCAAAAACTTTAAAAAAGAATATTAAAGTTTGATGCGTTGCCATGGCAACAGTATTTAAGATATCAATAATCCTTTCACAGGTCTACATCTGCCGTGTGTTTACATTATACACATAAAGTTTGAAGCAAATTGGGTAAAAATAAGAGGGTGATTTTAAAGCATTTTGAAAGTGACACACTTCCTGCTGCCAGTTGGTGGCGCTATAACTTTGACTCACAATAGTCACATCCATGTGATCGGCCTCTTACAACAAACACACTGCTGAAGTTTCATCAAGATCAGTTAATGTATGAGGATGTTATAACACACTTCCTGTTTCCAATATTCGCCATAAATTCGTTTCCCTCGCCACGGCCAAACCGTTCAAGATATCAAAAATCCCCTCGCAATTTATCATCCTCCATGTCTTGACTTCATGCACACCGAGTTTCGTGGTGATTGGTTGAATCGTCTAGGAGGAGTATTTTAAATTCCATTGCATGTGTTTTTTAAACTACGCCAAATAGCCGACTTCCTGTTGGGCTGGGGTAAAAAGTCAGAGCACGAAGGATATATGAACCGGTGAGATCTATAAGTGTACCGAGTTTCATATTATTACACGCAAGCGTGTTTGATTTATGGACCAAGTTTTCGGACCGCGTTCCAGGGGGCGCTGTCGAGCCCCCTGCCACGCCCGGGTACCAGCTTCAGTCCGGCTCTAATGGCCGCGGGTTCTGACATTTGTGCAAAGTTTCAAGAGTTTTTGAGCACGTTAAGGCCCCCAAAAGTGCCCAAAAGGTAGTAATATAATAATAATAATAAATAATAAATAAAAATAATAATAGTTAAGAAGAATAATCCTTGGAAAACAATAGGGCCTTCGCCTTTTCAAGGCTTGGGCCCTAATAATCCGGAGGAAAACAATAGGGCCTTCGCCTTTTCAAGGCTTGGGCCCTAAATATATATAAATAAATATAGCTGCAAGCAGCGATTACGGGCCCAAGCCGGTGGCACCGCCACCCTGGTGCCTTTAGTTGCA
>JARPMJ010008913.1:0-31131 GCA_033366665.1 Phoxinus dragarum | reverse complement strand
AGCAGCCCCGTTCAACACAGGGTTTGCACACATAAAATCGACTCAGATCGATTGTGCTTTACATGTAGTAAGCGTGCCCACTACCAAGTGCCCACAACCACTACACTCTGCACGTTCCGCGGTTTCTGTAAAAACGAAACTAACGAACGATCAGTCAGTACACGAACACATTGTCCCCGGTGTTATAAATGTGCCCGCCACCAAGCGCCCCACGTTTATTCACAAGCATAACGAGCCCTACGGGACTCGTCCCGCGCGCTCTCTCTCGACACAGAGAGCCGAGCGCGCGCGGGATGCATACTGTGTTAAACATGCCCCCCGCCTCACACGCCACGGCGTCCATGTCACAGCACACGGTTGCTCTCGTGTCGCCGCCATTTCGCGACCAGGCCCGGATTACATTCAACCCCTAGTCACACGTGCAGATGCATGGGAAAGACTTCCCGGGGTCTCAGAATGGGTGCTAGAGACTATAAGAAGAGGCTATTCGCTACAGTTTCATCGACGCCCTCCCCGTTTCACGGGAGAAAGTCGAAACTACGGTGAAAACAGAAGTAGCACATCTACTTCGAGCCGAAATAGCGAAGCTATTGAGCAAAGGGGCCATAGAGCCTCTATCTCAAGCTCAGAGCGAAGGGGGTCTGTACAGCAGATATTTTCTGGTACCGAAAAAAGACGGGGGTCTCAGACCCATTTTAGATCTCAGGCATCTGAACAGAGCGCTGACAAAGCGAAAGTTCAGAATGCTCACGACCAGAGCTATCCTCGCGCAGGTTCGCCGAGGAGACTGGTTTTGGGCAATAGATCTGAAAGACGCGTATTTTCACATACAGATTGCGTCACGTCACAGGCGATTTTTGAGATTCGCCTTCGAGGGCCAGGCATATCAGTACACAGTCCTGCCATTCGGCCTGTCTCTAGCACCTCGTACATTTACAGTGTGCATGGACGCGGCGCTGGCACCCCTGAGACTCCGCGGCATTCGAATTCTGAATTATTTGGACGATTGGCTGATTCTAGCGCAATCACCTTCAGAACTCAGCCGCCACAAGACCATAATTCTCGATCACCTCGAGTGCTTAGGTCTGAGAGTCAATTGGGAGAAAAGTTCACTGTTTTCCCAGTCAAAGGATCTCCTTTTTGGGACTGGAGCTGAACTCGCTGTCTATGACGGCTCGACTGTCATCACAACGCAGGCAAAATTCCCTGCGGATGGCGAAATCCTTCCGCAGCGGCCATATAGTGCCGCTCAAGAGATTTCAAAAAATGCTAGGCCTTATGGCCGCAGCATCGACAGCTCTGCAGTTGGGCCTGCTGCGCATGCGCCCACTGCAGTTCTGGTTTGAAAGCGCGTGTACCGCGCCGAGCATGGGTTCACGGTCATTATCGCCTCAAGGTCAATCAGGAATGCGTTTCAGCCCTGACACCATGGAGAGCGTCAGACTGGTACCGGTCAGGTGTAAGCCTGGGGACTTCCTCGAGCCTGAAGGTGGTGTCCACGGACGCGTCCACCTCAGGCTGGGGGGAGCACTGCTCGAAGGCAGACCGTTCTTTGGCCAGTGGGCAGAACGAGTCGAACTACCGCACATAAACTGCCTAGAAATGATGGCAGTGGACTTAGCGCTGAGGCGCTTTTGTCCTCGGATAAAGGGACACCACGTCCTAGTCCGTTCGGACAACACGTCGGTAGTAGCCTATATAAACCGCCAGGGTGGCGTGAAATCCCGAAACCTTTACAGGCTGACGGAACGCATACTGGTATGGGCCCAGCACAACCTGCGCTCGCTGAGAGCGATCCATGTGCCTGGTCGCCTGAATGTAGGACCAGACAGACTCTCACGGAACAATGTTCCGACAGGAGAATGGTCCCTACACACACAGACAGTGCGTCTGCTGTGGAAAAAGTTTGGCAGAGCGGAGATAGACCTGTTTGCAAACCAGGAAAACGCTCACTGCCCAGAATTCTTTTCAAAGAGCGCGAACGCGCTGGCCAAAGTCTGGCCCCGCCGTCCGCTCTATGCTTTTCCCCCCTGTCTCGCCCCTGCCCCAAGTGCTCGAGCGAATCAGAGAAAGCCGATGCTCAGTGCTTCTTGTAGCACCATACTGGACGAATCAACCCTGGTTCCCAGTCTTGATGCAGCTCAAGAGTACTGCTCCGTGGCCGATCCCAGTGAGGAGGGACCTTCTCTCGCAGGCCAGGGGCTCGATTTTGCATCCTCGCCCAGAGCTATGGTCCCTTCATGTGTGGGCCATAAACGGGTACCCGCTAAACTCCCAAGAGGAGTGTTAGACACGATCGAGCAGGCTAGGGCCCCGTCTACTAGACGGCTCTACGCGTCCAAATGGTCGGTGTTCTCTGACTGGTGCTCAGACCAAGGTCTATCACCTCTTCAGTGTGGGGAAACGGAGGTTCTCTCCTTCCTACAAGAGCTGTTGGAGAAGGGTAGGACCCCATCCACGCTCAAAGTCTATGTGGCAGCCATATCAGCGTTCGTCAATCCGACGCTTGGCCATGCACTGGGCAGAAACGACCTGGTGGTATGTTTCCTTGGAGGAGCCAGAAGGTTGAATCCTCCAAGGCCTCCTTCAGTCCCCGGCTGGGACCTTTCTACAGTGTTAAACGCTATGAAAGGGGCCCCTTTCGAGCCTATTCACTCAGTTGACATGAAACACCTGTCTCTCAAGACCGTGTTTCTTTTGGCTCTCGCTTCAGTGAAGCGTATGGGGGATCTGCAAGCGCTCTCAGTAAGAGCCTCTTGTATGGAGTTCGGGCCCAACGACTCTATAGTCGTGTTGAAACCGAGACATGGGTATGTACCTAAGTCCCTCAACACACCGTTCAGGGCTCAGGTCATCTCCCTGTCGGCTCTGCCGACCTCTGAGGACGGAAATAGCTTCCTTTGCCCGGTCAGGGCATTAAGAGCTTACGTGTCCCGCTCCGCTGTGTTTCGACAGACGGAGCAGCTCTTTGTTTCGTTCAGTGGGCGCTCTAAAGGACGTGCTGCGACGAAACAGAGCCTATCTCGATGGGTAGTGGATGCCATTGCGCTAGCCTACGCATCTAGAGGTTTGGAATGCCCCCTGGGCATCAGAGCACATTCTACGAGAGGCATGGCCTCGTCGTGGGCTTGGTATAGCGGAATCTCGTTGCAAGATATTTGTATGGCGGCAGGCTGGGCCTCCCCGTCTACATTTATAAGGTTCTATAACCTAGAGGTTCCTGCGTTGCAGGCCAAACTGCTCTCGGTCTAGAAGACTATGTTTTCAGTGTTCCTGCCCTGCGTTTGCGGCCCAGGTCACTTCAATGTTTAAGCATAACTCACTGACATGGTGTCCCATGAGCATGCTATTACCCCTCATATATATATATTTATATAATATTCATATATATGTTATTATGCCCTTAGAGGAACTACTATAAAGGGATGATGCTATTTTTAGCCGCTCTCCTTATATTTCTTGGGGAAGGCACTTGTATGCCAGGGCGCGCGCGCCCTTAGGTGTCTGTGTCGGTCCAAGAGCACGCACGGCGTTTTACAGGGGGTTCCCGTAGCGTTCTTCGACGCAGTACGAGAGAACTCTACGTAAGAGAACGTACTCGGTTACTAACGTAACCTCGGTTCTCTCTAGGAGAGGGAACGAGTACTGCGTCTCATGCCATGCGTGCCCACGCTGCGTCGCTTTCGTGACAAAAATCGGTGTGTTAGACAGCTATGCTCGTATTTATAGGCCTAGGCCACGCCTGTTTCGGCGGGAGATGACGCAGAATGGGCGCGAAGCGTCCTCATTGGTCAGCGTCTCTGGCCTCGCATAGGCTGTGCTTTTCCAGCAGAGCAGCCAATGGGTGAGCTGTATTGCTCCGCCTAGGGTTGTATGCTATAGAAAAGCGTTTTACATATTTACAAAATTAAGGATTAATTTTTAGGCTTCAATCTCGACAAAGAAATACTTTCCCGTAGCGTAGCGTTCTTCGACGCAGTACTCGTTCCCTCTCCTAGAGAGAACCGAGGTTACGTTAGTAACCGAGTACGTTTTCTTCAACATTGTGTTAATCATGTCAGTATAAGAAACACTGCATGAACGAACCACAGCTCAGGTGGTTATTATTATTATTATTATTATTATTATTAACAGACACCTCTTGCTCTATGATGTTCACTCGTGTTTTTGTCTCTTCTGCTCACCAAGGCTGCATTTATTTGAATAGAATACAGTAAAAACAGTAATTTTGTGAAATATTATTTATATTTCACAAAATATGTGAAATCACACAGTATAATTTAAAATAACTGTTTTCTATGTGAGTATATTTTAAACTGTAATTTATTCCTGTGATCAAAGCTGTATTTTCAGCATCATTACTCCAGTGTCACATGATCCTTCAGAAATCGTAATAATATGATGATTTGATGCTCAATAAATTAGATTATTATCAAAGTTGAAAACAGTTAATATTTTTGTGGAAAACTTATTTTCAGGATTCATTATTCACAAGGACAGCATTTATTTGAAAAATATAAATCTTTTGTAACATTAAATATGCATTTACTGTCACTTTTGATCAATTTAATGCACCCTTGCAGAGTGAAAGTATTAATTTCTTTCTTTTGAGTGGAAGTGTGTTGTGTCAGTGTTTTTTTTGCCATTGCTGTGTGTGTGTGTGTGTGTGTGTGTGTGTGTGTGTGTGTGTGTGTGTGTGTGTGTGTGTGTGTGTGTGTGTGTGTGTGTGTGTGTGTGTGTGTGTGTGTGTGTGTGTGTGTGTGTGTGTGTTTATCAGAGCAGCGGCTGAAGTTTTTAAAGTGAGTGCTTCACATACAGAGGTCTTCTATGAGTGTATTTTCTGCATGAGATCGGTTCCTCATCATCAGTAAGTTCATTATTCATGAGTCTGGCAGACCTCTGTTGAATGGACCGGCAAACACAACAAGAGTCTCTGGGAAACAGGGAGGTGTCACATTTCATTCAACAATCTCTGTCCTGTCAGACTCTCTCAAAGAGAGTTACCCGTCCGGCGCGGGCGAAGCTTCGGGGAAAACCCGGTACGGCTCAGGATGTGGGGGAGAAAAATCGAATTGCAAGTTTTCTGATAAAAATTGAAATTGTGATTTAAAATGTGATTTAAAAAAAAAAAAAATAAGAAAAAGATACCAGGTTTGCCGTCTTGTTTGTAGGGCTGCACAATTGGCCAATTTTTTTGACTATATATACCAATATGGCTTTATTATAATAATAATAATAATAATAATAAATGATTATTATTATTAATAAAATATAAAAAATACTAAAATAATACAGAATATGAAATATTAATATTGTAATATTTAAATAAAAAATTATATTAAAAAAAAAATACAATATTTAGTAAATTTTTTCATGTACAATTTGAACAACATTTTGTTAGTATATCAATATGGATGTAAAATAATAGTATTAATAATAATTATATTATAATAATAGTAATAATTAACAATAAAGTATTATTAAAATAATAAAATAATAAATATTACTCTTATAATATTTAACCAAAAAATATAATAATTATGAAATACAATATAAAACATTACTTTTATTTTATATTACAACTGTAAAATTACAATACTAATATTTATGGCTGTTTTAATTTGATTTATTTATGCCCATTTTGCGCTAACATTTTGTGAGCATATATCAAATATATCATAGTATATGGATAAAATAATATATACTACAAACTACAAAATACAATAATTACTATTGTAATATTTAACAGTACAGTCATATAAAAATGAGTATTTAAGAAAAACTATAATAATAATACTTTTATTTTACATTAAAACTTGTAAAATTACAAGACTAACATTTATGGTCGTCTTTTAAACATTAAATCATCAAGTTTTTATCCTGATACCCTTATGTTTAGGCATGTTACCTTCACAAATAATAGCGATTTCGGTTTTTATTTTTTAATAATCGTGCAGCCCTACAACCAGAGATAGATACTTTATTAAACGCTGTGAAATCAGGTGAAGATCTGGCATGACTGAAGGTGACCGGAAGCGTGTGGATATAGAGAAATGCCACATGGGAACCAGTTTGACTGCCCCGTCACCTCGAGTGAGTTTAGACTGGTATCCTCTTACTCCGGTTGTTGCTGTGTGTGAGTACGTGTCGGATATGTTGCCGTTTATATCCTCGGAGTGATGAAGAGGGTCTCCGGCGCTTCACTCACAGGTGTTCAGTTTCAATACTCTGCGCGCGATGATTTCTGAACCAGAAAACACTAACAGGACTGAGGCGCTCTGATTTAAACACCATAACAAAGCCTATGGGTGACCTCACCACATAGTCCAGAGCTGTTGCCTGGCAACAGCAGGATTATTGCTAAAGGTAAATGGTGTGTGTGTGTGTGTGTGTGTGTGTGTGTGTGTGTGTGTGTGTGTGTGTGTGTGTGTGGTGTGAAGGTCTACTTTTTTGAGCACTGAAATAAGGGTGTGTGTGTCTGTGTCAAGTCACCTCTATTTATATAGCGCTTTTTACAATGTAGATTGTTTCTACGCAGCTTTACTATTTAGTTAATGTCTATACACAGCCGCTCTGGAGAAAACAGTGTTGTCATCATCATCGTCCAGCTCAGTTCAGTTCTCATGACAGACCAATAATATTGTTGAATATTAAGTGTCCCCAACTAAGCAAGCCAAAAGCCAAAGGCGACAGTGGCAAGGAACCCAAACTCCATCAGGTGACAGAATGGAGGGGAAAACATATAATCAGATATTGTTAAATTATTAATTATTAATCACAAATGGCAAAAAAAGCCATAGGGTTTTGAAATGGTGTCTACAGTCTATATAATGCAAAGGCTTTTGTGCGCTGCTTTCATGTCATATTCAGCCTGAAATATCGCTGAAGTACTTCTTATTTACATTTGAAGACATCGTAATATCATTTTACCGTCCGTTCCGCGAGGGTTTTTATTTTATTTTATTTTTTTATTAGACAAAAGACAAACATGAAACATTAACAACTATAACAAGACATCCAAGAAGATAAAAAAAAAAAAAAAAAGGTTTACCGAATAAACCGTGTGTGAGCGCGTCTTAAACGTGCTGACGTCACCGGCTGCCGCATTGACGCACTGGAGTGACGCAATCACGCTGCTGTCTTCTCAATCTCACTCAGTCCGCGCTGCTGATCATGGCCGCCGCGCTCTCTCCTGCTGCTCGAGCGCGCCTGTGACCCGAGGATCGCGATGATCGGTGTGGAGGAGGTCTCCGCAGACCCGTATCTCCCGTACGACGGCGGAGGGGACACGATCCCCCTGCACGAGCTGAGCGGCAGAGGTACGTCACTGTCCGACCGACCGCGGACCGAGACACTCATCGCCGATAATCGATTATATATATGCGTACGCGCGCGCACCTCTCACGCATGATCATGTGTGTTGTCAGTGTCGGTAAGCTTTCAGCGCGTTTGCTGACAGGAGACAGTTTTTCACACGCACTAATACTAGGTGTGTGTTATTACATCAGTGGGGAGTGTGTTGCAATGTACTCATAATAATATACGTGTTGCATTTGCAACACAGATGCAATAACGCACATAATGCGACAGTCCACTCGTCTCGCACACTCATGCCAATGCATACAGTGTGTTATTTTTTTATGCGTTATCAGAATTAAAACGATTTATTTATTTATTTGATTCCTTCCTTGTGACATGCGTGTATTTTGTGCATGCGTATGTGTGTGTTGCTAGACTTGTTTTGCTACACCAAAATCAGATAATTATGTAGTTTAGATCTACTGATGGCATTGGGTTTGTGTAAGGTTTTGGTTTAGGGCATAGTATCTCAATAACACTGAGATGTTGAATTTGCCTGACATTCATAATTCATAATCCCAACAGGAGAGACTTGTTGCTCTCTTCTGTGTGAGTGCCGTAATGCATTAAGGATAAAAGTCACATGACTTGAAGAATAATCCATCACGATTCTCTATGACCCTCCGTATGGCTGTGAAATCCATTATTTGCGTTTCCAGTAAGCGTGCTTGACTTTTCAGCTCATCCAGCGACATGTGCCACACTAACACCCAGAGTTCAGTGTTTTCTTTGGTTGCAGTCACAAGCAGTGAGAGATTTTTCTCTTTCTCAGTCTTAAAGGTGCAGTAAGTGATTTCTGAGAAACACGGTTGATATTTGAAATCAACCCAAACACACACACAACCCTCCCTTCATTGCTCCGCCCCTAAAATGCACGAACACGCTATGCAGGGATGTATGTCCCTATCATAGCAGAAGCAAAATGAAGCTTTGCAAAAAACAAATATAATAATAATAAAAATAAACTTTGTTCTATAGCGCCTTTAAAAGTAGCATCTCAAAGCGCTTCACAAGAGTAGAAACATGTTAAAACATACAATTATACAAACAATGCCATAATGACAGAAAAAATAAAATAAATACCAAAAATAAAAAGTGAAGATGACGAACGAACGACAAGAACAAAAAAAATTAACATTCAGTAAACAAGAGTAAATACAAGTTGGTTGTTGTTCGCCAGCAGCTCCAGACAAACAATGACACTCAAAACTGTCGGTAACGAGTCCGTTGTTATAGGAAGGAGGAGGCGGGAACAGCGAACATTCAACGAACTTTAAAGGTGCTGTATGGAGTATTCAGCGGCATCGAGCGGTGATGTTTCAGATTGCAACCAATACGTTTACAAGCGAGTGCGAGTGCGCGTGCTTTCCTTTGTGTTTTATTATTATGTGGAGTTTGTGTTGGAGTTTGTGTTGTGCTGGTCGTTTCCTAGTATTAGCAGACTCCATGTCATAAAGTTGCAGTGTCGTCGCTGTTGAGTGCAAAGTCAGTAGACGAGGCGAGAGGCTCGGGATCGCCCAGGTCTCAGTCACGGCACTGGATTTCGCGGCAAATCCGACCCGGAGACTTCACATAGAAATAGGAATACTTGCTTTGAGAGGTAATAGCAAAACCCGCCAAGTGGATCATTTTATTGTGAGATTACAACCCCTTCACACACAGGTAATAAAAAATGGATTCATTTTAGTAGAAAAACTCCATACAGCACCTTTAATAATAAAATAAACCAATACAAAGTAAAAAGTAAAGCCGTAGCCCCTCAGGGACGACTGCTGTCACAAAATACAAAAACAAAACATCAAATAAATAGTCCAGGCCTGGTCCTCTCTCCATCTGCACTGTCGCCACTCCTCCGCGAGAGATTCGAGACCGGTGCGTCGCGTTATCAATCACGCCACTCGTCCTGTTACTAAACTAACATTACAACAGCAGAATGTTCTGGTTCTGTGAAACTGAGCAAAACCAATGTTACTCACGTCCCGTGTGGAGCAGAAACAACGCCACCTCAGCGGCAGTTTTCAGTCTGTTCAGCGCTGGAAAGTTTTTCTAATACAGGGCACAACGCTAAGGATTGTTTCTACTGGCCCAGTTTTTTATTTTTGGTTGGGCCAGTGGTTAAAATTGTCACTGGCCCCACAACAAAATAAATAAAGTAAAAGAAAAGAAAGTGGGCCTAAAAAACAAGCCTAGTATTGTTCTTGTTATTCTTCTTGATACATGTAACCATAATAAATAAGGTTATGACACCAAAAGCTACTAGATTAACTTGTTTAAACAGTAATAAAATGGGAACAAATAATCAAATGAGCAAGTTGGCCATTTTAACATGTGGTTCTGTGTGATTGAGAGAGACTGGAAGGTTGCCGGTTGCATCGCACATCTGCGGTTTAAAAGGAAACTCAGAATTGATTAATAGCAATGCATTGGAGAATCGTTTTTTATTTAATTTTTATTTTTTTAAATCCCTTCCTGACTGAGCAGATCGTGCTGCAATGCTGCACAAATTATTTATATATATATTGATAATATATCTGCTTCTGTGTTGCCTGTTATCAGATCTGGATGAGGAGCGGCGTGACTCGACTCGTGAAAACGTCTTTAAATATGCCGTCAGGTGAACTCGAGCCACAGCGCAAACACACACGTCTCTGTCATATTTAGCGAGTGCAGACGAACATGAACCGAACACAACACACACACTTCTCACCTCACGGGGTTAAATAGCACGTCCACTTTGGCTGACGTCCTCAGTGTAATGTTGAATCGAATTGATTTACTGCTAAATGGTTCAATTGTAAAGCAATTTTTAAAGATATAAAAGCCTGTAAGATTGAATGGCTTCACTCACTAATTTTATTTTAATTTTTTTGTCTCGATTTTCTGTTGAAAATTCCTCAAACGAGTTAAATTTACTTGAAAAGCGGCAAAGTTTAAGACTTGTGATCCTATTAGCTGTTAATTATTACAATTATTAATGCAATATTGGTATTAATGAAGTATTACAATTATTATAAGTGTATTTTGTGTCTCTCTGCACTGGCTGATTTTTTCACTTTTGTACTTAAAACAGAAACAGAAAGACAATAAAGACATATTCAAATGCATCTAGTTTTGAGAAGGTTTAGATGGAGGACTTGTAAAGCAAGGGGGAAAAACGCTAGTTTCTGTTTTTCATGGTAATGCTTTGGTTGCTTTTGCACTGCTTTTTGTTCACAATAACAGTATTTTGGTGTATTCTGCATATATAATGTTTTAGCTTATTTGATTATGCTTTAAGCTGCCGATAAAAAAAAAGAAGTGCTTGCCACATTTTACCATGCTTAATATCCTCCTGTAAGCAGTGCAACATTGTGAAATACGCTAAAAACATTGTGTTTGCACGCTAAAACATGCAGTTCCAGTGTTTCTGTGCAGAAAATGTGCACAAAGACCAGATGATCTGCACAGAAAGCAAATGGACTGTAACAAGCCGTTTTGTGAAAGCTTGAATTGCAGGTTTGTCTTGTAACCTGCTCTGCCTCTCACACAAGCACACACTCCTCAGTGAACTGTGTCTGCTGTCGTGGCCTTGAGTCGGCCCGAGGGTCTCTCTCTGTGAGTCAGCGGGACGCTTCGGCTCGGAGGGGGACGTATGCGTCAGATGAAACGAGCTGCGGTCTGATTTAATCTCTGCGGTTTGTTTAAACGCAGCAATCGTGTTCCTGTGAGGAACGTTAAGGGGGTTTCTGGTCAATAATTGTACCCCTTAAAACTCATCTTTGATCAGCAAAATGACAGATTTAAAACAAAATTCCTTTGAAAGAAAATTCTTCATGCCTTAAAATAGCTTGAATGTAACTCGACACCCTTGCCTCATTTAGTATACACGGTTCTATGAATATGCAGAAGCCCCGCCTCCACTCACTCACTCACTCACTCAGAGATCCACTGGTTGACGAGCACACGTTGATCTGATTGGTTACAAGGTAGTGTGTGACGTCAGAAACACCGGCGATTTCAAACCGTGTTTTTGAGACTGTCTTTGGTTCACTGCAGTTTTAAGCAGAAAATACTCAGCAATGCTGTCGACTAATGAATCTACACATGATTTGTCTTAAAGCATATTAAAAACACCATATAGACACATTAACAACATTAAAAGCTTGATTTTACCACTTTAAATATAGTTTATAGATTCTCACTATTGTTAACGTTTTAAATTTCCCCTTGTGAAATCTTAAAAGTCCTAATCAGGTGACTGTCACATGACTAATGGTTTGCAGTGTGAAAGGAGTCGGAGTGTGTTGTTTTTCTCACACCCTGACGCACCCACACCCTTATGTGATTGTTTTTTAAACGTTATAGCCATGAACAAATAAAGGCTTTATATATATATAGTTTTTTCTAAATTCTCGAGTGCCTTGTATATTTTTAATAGCTAATGATCCTCAGTGTCATACTCTACTAATCCTCTGCCATTCAGTTCTAACAGATTTGATTAATACATTAATAATAATAATAATACAATAAGCTATCAATATTAACACAAAACATGAACATTTATAAATTATATTCATATTTAAAAGTATTAAGTGAAATAATTGCTGTCAGATATTATAAAAAATATGAATATTACTTGATAACAATACATCTATTTCACAGTATAATAACTAATAAATAATAGTAATTAAATACAATAAGCTATTAATATGAACTCAAAGCAATACAAAATATGAATTAATATTGTATTCATATTAAAAGGTATTAAAATTAAATAATAGCCATTATCTATTATTTAAAAAATAAAATTAATAATCAAAATATATTAATTAATGAATAATAATAATAAAAATAAGAAAATTGTTCACACTAAACAATAATATTATTAATATTCACTTGGTATTGTAATAATTAAAGCTGTTTATGAAAAATACACACAATACATAATAAAATTGCGTATTGCTAAATAATAAATAAATTGAGAAAATTACTAATATTATTATTAACAATATTAATAATAATTAAATGATGAACAAAATGCATAATTCATTAAAAGTATTAATATTAACACAACAATGAATCAAGTCAAGTCACCTTTATTTATACAACAGATCTAGAATAAAGTTATTGTCCGGCTAAAGTATTAAAATAAGAATTGCTGTTGTTTATTAAAAATAATAACAGTAACTAATAAATAATAAAATTGGTATAATTCTTTCAATATGATTTCATCTTAGCTTTCAATATGATTTCATGCCTACCTTTTTTTGCTAATGAGTCATGCTTTCCTTGTGGTTTTGTGCCCTTATTAATAACAGACCTGCAGCCACACACACACTTTATCTCCTGCTAGTCTAGATGTTGATCTCGGCTGAATGCGGCCGGCGTTTGCCCTCGTCACATGATGCATGTATTTATATTTGTAAGAGTGACATTTCATCTGCTATTTCTGTGTTTACAGGAGCTTTTTCTTCATCAGTGTAACCTTGTTACAAGCCGTTTTCTGAGTCGCCGGGTAGATTTGTTTCTAGAAAAGGGAAGTGTGTACAAGTGAGTGTTTCTCTAGCGCGTGACGGTGTGTGTCGCTCGGATCTGTGTGGTAAAGCTGATTAGCTGATTATCAGCTGTTGTGTTTCGGTTACGGCCTCACCGGTCTCGGGACACACGACACACACACACACACACACACACACACACACACACACACACACACACACACACGTCCAGATGACCCAGATCTCGGCCTTCATCGAGTCGGCCACTGTGGGCATCACAAAACATGTTGTAATGAGTGTTGAATGAAGGTGCAGCTTTGGTGTCGCAGAGTTGAATGACTTGAGTTGAGGTTTGTTCAGTTCACTAACCTCAAGTAAGAGCCACTAAATAGTAAGTGTGTAACGATTCACTCGGTGAATCATCCATCTCATATCCTGCCCATGCAATTGCGCATCTATCTTGGAAACATGGGACTTTTTAATTGTTTATTGTTTGGATATAATCATTGATGTCTACGGTAGTGCAAATCACCTTTTGAAAGGAACTTGGCGCTTCAAATAACGATTATATCATTACATCGTTCAAAAAAAACGCTGATTCATCCAGTAATGAAACAAGTGAAGTCTTTATGAGTGAGTCATTGAATCATTCATTCAAGAGATTTGTTCAAAAACGCTGATTCATCCAGTAATGAAACAAGTGATGTCTTTATTAGTGAGTTATTGAATCATTCATTCAAGGTATTCGTTCAAAAACACTGATTCGTCCAGTAATGAAACAAGTGAAGTCTTTATAAGTGAGTCATTGAATCATTCATTCAAGAGATTCGTTCAAAAACACTGATTCGTCCAGTAATGAAACAAGTGAAGTCTTTATAAGTGAGTCATTGAATCATTCATTCAAGGTATTCGTTCAAAAACACTGATTCGTCCAGTAATGAAACAAGTGAAGTCTTTATAAGTGAGTCGTTGAATCATTCATTCAAGAGATTCGTTCAAAAACACTGATTCGTCCAGTAATGAAACAAGTGATGTCTTTATGAGTGAGTCTTTGAATCATTCATTCAAGAGATTCGTTCAAAAATACTGATTCATCCAGTAATGAAACAAGTGAAGTCTTTATAAGTGAGTCATTGAATCATTAATCCAAGAGATTTGTTCAAAAACACTGATTCATCCAGTAGATTCACACGCCTAAAGTAGTCGTCTAGTAGACATTGTGATGCGGTTTGAGTGGATGTCCAGTGTTTTTAGCACACTAACAGCAGCGGCTCGCTCCTCCTCGTGTGTGTTTGCAGGGTCGAACTACGCCATGTCTAACGGGGGGGGCGGAGGCGGGGCCAGTAGCTCCACGCACCTGCTGGACCTGCTGGAGGAGCCCATTCCCGGTGTGGGAACCTACGACGACTTCCACACCATCGACTGGGTCCGGGAGAAGTGCAAAGACCGAGAGCGCCACCGCAAGGTAACAGCGCATCAGCCGCTCGCCGTGTGTGTGTGTGGACGACATGAACCTGTAGATCAGGGGTCGGCAAGTAACTTTGGCCGCGGGCCAATATTTTTTTTATCCAGTAGATGGCGGGCCAGCTACATGGAATAGGCCTATTCGTTACGGTGAAATCACAAAATATAATGCACACAAACGTGTCCCTACTACTTATATACAACCACTGATGAGCATAATCGGTTTTGATGAAGAAGAAAAAACAAAAAAACAAAAAAACTATACAAATGCAGATTAGAACCCAGAACCTTTTACACACTTGTCGAAAGTTCTACCACTGGACCATTTAAGCACACGAGAAAATGCCGCGGATACATCTTATTAACGATAAATGAAACCCCATGTACTATTTAAATAGATTGTTGGACATGTTATTGTACATATATCTGATTTAGTATTGTATTACCAATGGACTGTACAACTTTTGAACTTTATTCCTTTTTTTAAATTATTATTTATTCGGGACACAAGAGGTCTGACTGCGCAGGACTGTTTTTTTCCGTCCCGCTCCCACAAGGTTCAATTCAGCAACCGCTTAAAATACTTAAAAGTAAAAGCTTAAAAGTGTTCACCTGATTTAAAATTTAGATCTCGTTTTCAGAATCTCAAATCTCAAAAACAAGTCGTTTTTCATTTTTTAATTTTTGATTTTAATTTGGGGGAAAAAAAACGATTGAACGAATGATACACGGCGGCAGTGATGCGCGGGTCAATGTATAAACAACCCGCACCCGACCGACGTTTTCAACCCGCCCGCAACTCGGACCGCAAACAAAAGAAAGAAAATATTGTACCCGACCCGCTTCCTGGCCCGCATATTGGGCCATAGACGTAGGAAGGGTGCGCATTTTTCTGAATGCTGTGTTTTGTAATAAAGGCTTGATTTATTCATTTATTTCGTTTAATTTTCTTAACAATTAAGATGCTGCATGTGTTTATCCAGTCTAATCGAAGTGTGCGTGTGTAACGGTGATTAGACGGTGAAGGGACTGAGACCAAAACTGGCTTTCCTCACATTTATTCCTTTGGAAAATCAGAACACAAAACAGGCCTTCAGGCACTGGCGTACATAAAACAGCATCCAATGTAAAGCATACCGCTTCTGATCTTCTGTTGTAAATTATTACAAAAAGAAACATTCATACAGAAGGATACACCTTTAGCATACTAGACGGGGATAAAATAAACTTAAGAAAAATACACAGGAAGATATTTCCTCATTCTGTAACTAATTCACATTTAACATATGGAGCAACATACCTTTGGAAAATCAGAACACAAAACAGGCCTTCAGGCACTGGCGTACATAAAACAGCATCTGCGCGTACAAAATAAAAGAAATACACTGAATACATGGAAAGTTGCTAGCGGAGTTTACAGCTAGTCACGTAAGACTCCGTGTATATGAACTCGTGGTCATAATGAAAGCATTAATAAACTTTCTCTAAGTTGCTAGAATTGCACCCAAATCTTAACAATACATGTAAAGTAATATAACACAGGTGATATGTCGAAGTTTTCAACTTAAACAACATTTTACAGTTACAACATTAAAACAAAGCGGGAAGTGTTTTATACAGTCAACCTACCCAATGTAAAGCATACCGCTTCTGATCAGGTACGGCAACAACACAAGGACAAAACGCAGCAGAGCTGCAGTACACCATTTCTCCAAAGGGGGGCTCCAAAACACCAAACTCAATACAGCTGCTTAATTACAGTGAAAATCACATACATTTCTAACTCTGTTACACCCACCTCCCCTGAATTTCACCAAATTTAAGCAGCAACCACACAGTACTTCTAAAGGCAAAAAGTACACTACTTTCTAACACTAGACAGAAGGTCACCAATTACAGGACAGCCAACCCAAAGGTATCCAATAAGGATGAAGTGGAAGAAGAGGTGCGCAAACTCTTCAACCAACCACTGGCAGTAGGGTGCCTTATACACCCCACAAGACCCATTTATACTGTGTACTAAAGCCTCTAGAAAAAACAAAAAAAAACACAAAACAAAACAAAACAAAAACAGATGAAAATTCTCCATAAAGCTTATCAGAACAGCTTGGACCATATAACCAATGTTACCAAACCTGTGTATGACCCCAACTTTAAGTCAAATCATGAAAAACCTGAAACATTGACCTGCAGATAGCCTGCATAGACGGATGTGTGTGAACAATATCTTGCCTTGACATAGTTTGAATTAGTCTGTCAACTGGCTTGAGAATGCGACCAAATCTAGACCTAGCCTGTGTGAACGTACTAGGATTTTCAGACTGTAAAACAGAAGCTACTGTGTCAACATTGTTCATGTCATTAGCTTTGTCTGTCTGTGTCACAACAGTCTGTCTATCCATGTTGCTGGCAACAGCTGTACTAACGTCAGTGCTAATCACAGGAGTAGAGTCAGAGGCTATGGACTGGTCTCCTGTCTGGTCCTCAGACATTTCTGGGTCACTCTGAAAGTCAAGAGGAACTGATCCTGTTCCTCCATTATCAGCCGACTCAGCTTGTGAGTGTTCAGGGAATGGTGATCGAGCAATCCACTCTACAGTTCGTCCCTCAGAATTTACTTGCCCTGGAACAGTTATGGAATCAGACCCAACTCTCTCTCTCTGTGTACGTCCCATCTGTGCTCCCTGAAATCCCGGGCTAGAAATAAGATCATCACAATCCTCACTCATGTCATCACGCAAAGTAATTTGTCTCACTATTGACACTGAGTCGTCACCTGGGTTTGACTGCCGAACAGAAGAAAAAGATGAGACTGGGTCGGAGATCACACTTGTGTTTTCCACAGGCAGGAAATTCACCAACATCAACAGATTACGGTGGACGACTTTCTCCTGTCCAGAGACTGTGTCACATATCCTGTAAGTGTGTGTTTCAGTGTTCCTGTCTACTACAGTGTACACAGTGGATTCCCAACGATCTGCAGTCTTCCTCTTTCCTCTTTCCTTTTTGTTAGCCACCAATACACGGTCACCAACGTCAATGGTAGGGCCCTTGACTCTCTTGTTGTAGATCTCAGTGTGACGGTGCTGTTCTTTCATGACATGTTCCTGAGCTATCAACATAGCATCTTGTAGATCTTTCGTCAGAGATGCCACGTACTTGTCATAGCTGACCACAGCTGGATCATTCAGAACAGTACGGAAGAGGACATCAACTGGCAGACGAGGAGTCCGTCCAAACATCAAATAAAAAGGTGCATATCCCGTTGTCTCATGAACTGAGCTGTTGTACATGAATGTGAGAGTCTGAAGACGTCTTGGCCAATTCGCTTTTGTGTCTGGAGCAAGTGCACGGATCATATTGCCAAGGGTCCTATTAAAACGTTCCACGCTCCCGTTGCCCATAGGGTGATAAGGTGTGGTGTGTGATTTCCTAATACCAGAGACTCTAAGTAGCTCGCTGATCAGTTGACTCTCGAAACTGGCTCCTTGGTCACTGTGGATACGTTCTGGAAACCCAAATACACAGAAGAACTTGTCCCAGAGGACTCTCGCCACCTGCTTTGCTGACTGATCCCTGCAGGGGAATGCCTGGGCCATTCTTGTAAAGTGATCGGTCACCACTAGCACGTCGACCGAATTATTCCTTGCATCCTCCGCTGACCAAAAGTCAATACAAACAAGCTGTAGTGGCCTGGTGGATGTGATGCTTTCCAAGGGTGCCCTGCCAGCAGGTTCAGCTGTCTTGCTGACGATGCAACGCCTGCAGCTGCGGACATAGTCTCTCACATCCCTGTCAAGACTAAGCCAAAAGAACCTCTGCCTGGCCAGCCCAAGACTTCTGAACTGACCCTGGTGACCAGCATCGTCGTGAACACCTCTCAGGACAACAGCTTTAAGTGACTCAGGGACTACATATTGGTGACGCTTTGACTTTGTGGTCTGGTCTCTTGAAACTCTGTAGAGTATCCCATTGCTCACAATAAGCTTCTCCCAGTGCTTTAAATATCTCAAAACCGTGACTGATTCTTTTGCTCGCTCTCTCCTGGAGGGTCTGCGACGTCTTTCCACATAATACAAGACTCGAAAGAGGGCTCTGTCACCGAGCTGTTCATCACGAAGTTCCTTTTCTGTGTAAGCAGGCAGGGAAACCTGACCACCAGGGACAAACTGTGGCACATGGTGCAGAGCAGCAACAGCACGGGTTCTTGCTCCAGTCTCCCACTCACTGTGTGACTGCAGGACAGCAGATATATCATCCATCCCAATGGACTGAGTGTGAACACCCAAAAGAGCAGACATACTCCCAACACGATCATCACCTTGCCGTAGATTCCCATCATGGGCACTGGAGTAGCGAAAGGTGTCTTGAACAGAGTCACTCGTCAACCCTTGGATCTCAGAAAGAAGTGTGGTATAAGGCTCCTGAAGTAATCTGAGACTGACTCTCTCCTTCACAAAAGGCACCCGGCTTAGGGCATCGGCAACAACATTCTGTGGACCTGAAATATATTTGATATCAAAGCTGTAGCCGGCTAGTTTGGCCACCCAACGTTGCTCACAGCAATCCAACTTGGGCTTTGTCATGATGTGGGTCAACGGATTGTTGTCTGTCCACACTGTGAACACATGACCCTTCAACCAGTGGCTGAACTTGTCGCAGATGGCCCACTTCAACGCCAAGAATTCTAAACGGTGTGCTGGGTAATTCTTCTGAGACTGAGAAAGTGACTTGCTGGCAAACGCGATGGGCCTTGCCCTGGTTTCTCCCTCTTTGATCTGCGATAAAACGGCACCAATACCGTCAAGGGAAGCATCTACAGACAGCATGAAAGGGCGGGTGAAATCAGGGTGAGCAAGGACAACTGTGTCGGCCAGTGATAATCTCAGTTTCTGGAAAGCTTGCTCCATGTCAGGGGTCCAGTCAGCGGCACTCAACTTCCTGCTCTGAGACCTGTGTTTACTCATTGGCTTTTGCTTACTTTTTCGTTTCTGGCCTGACAACAGAGAGAAGAGGGGCTTAGCAATGGCTGAGTAATTGGATACAAAGTGTTGGTAGTAATTGATCATTCCCAAGAAAGACCTAACCCGTTTCGCTGACGGAGTCACACCATCTGATTCCATTAGGTCAGCACTTGTCATTTTCATGATGCCCTCCACCTTGCTGGGATCAGTCGACACACCAGTTTCATCGACTATGTGCCCAAGGAACTTCACAGCCTTTCGAAGGAAAAAGCACTTCTTTGGGGCTAACTTCAGGTTGTGGCTACGTAATCTGCTAAACACCACCTCCAAACGTTGCAGAGCAGTCTCTTCATCAGGAGCAAAGACAAGCAAATCATCCAAGTAGCAAAGCAAACTCAGATAGTTCTGATCTCCAAAGAT
This sequence comes from Phoxinus dragarum, assembly GCA_033366665.1. Taxonomy (NCBI): domain Eukaryota; kingdom Metazoa; phylum Chordata; class Actinopteri; order Cypriniformes; family Leuciscidae; genus Phoxinus; species Phoxinus dragarum. The sequence continues at coordinate 11,450 of JARPMJ010008913.1, read as the reverse complement.
GCTAGTCATCATGCGCATAAAACTTCCAGGGCTATTGCAGAGACCTTGTGGCAAACGATTGTACTCATATAAACCCATTGGAGTGGTGAAAGCAGAATACTTTTTGTCATCTTCGTGTAACGGCATGTTATAGAACCCGGAAGTCAAATCCATAGTACTGAAAAGAGCATTTCCTCCAAGTGCTGCTAGGCAGTCGGCCTGATGAGGGAGAGGGTGAGCATCCTTAAAAGTTCGCTTGTTCAACCAGCGAAAATCCGTACAGATTCGAAGATCCCCATTCTTTTTCCATACGAGAACTAATGGAGACGCATATTCACTGGTGGACTTCCTGATGATTTCTCTCTCTTCCATCTCACTCAGCACTTGGCGCAGCTTCTGATATTGACTTGGGGGCACACGCCTGAAAGGGAGTCGGAATGGCCTGCGATCTGAGAGGTGAATGCGATGGACAAAATCCTTCGCCTCTCCGCAATCCAGATGATGACGTGAGAAGATATCATTGTAGCGCACAACCAGTTCAGTCAGCTTGCCTTTACACTGCTCGGACACATCACAGGAGTTTAAGTCAATCTCACTCAATCCAACTGCTTTGAGTTTGTCATCCACAGAACATGCATCCTTCTCAGATCTACTAGCTACTAAAGAACACCTGGCCACTGAGACCCCAGTGTGTGTGTCATCCATATCTTCAAGCGCAATGCAGGGAAAAACGTCAGCTAACTTAGCATTGCGTCTCACCAAGACGGGTTTATCAGAGGTGTTGAGCAGCTTTAACGGAAACCATCTGTCTCCCCACAAAGACGTCACCATTCTCGCCACCAGAATTCCCCTTGGAGCTGAGCGGCATGATGTGAGTTCAGCCATCACAGTGCTACCAGGAGATACAGCAGCAGACTTGGGTAGCTTTCCCCACATCAAGTACTCACGACCAGGTTCAAGGCACACTGCCGAGTTGCTTCTCACAGTGCCTATCTTGCAGGGAACTTCCTTACCTCTCCAACGGTCCACACCAGCAAGCATGGAGAGGAACTGTTCAGATTCTGGATCGCCAGCGGGACAAGGGGCAGACACAGCTTTCCAATAGGCATCACACTGCTTATACTGATGAAGAACATGCTTGATTACATTGGTACCTAATATCATTTCATCATGCTGGCCCTGGACAACCAGAGTAGGAACTATGATCTTGCAGCCATACACCTCCATCTGCAGATAGACAGCTGACTTGGGCATGACGCGACGGCCACCACAGCCAATGAGGACAACATCTGTACTGAACTGATCATGTGCTGTGAAAGCTCCAGCTTCTCTAAGCTTCATCTCAGCAGTTTCACTGATAGTACAAGCCATAGAGCCACTGTCTAGCATAGCGTTCAGGGTCACTGTATTGTCAATTATCACAGGAGTATAGAAAAGACTGTCACTGCCGACAACTTTGTGTATGTTCTGAAAGACAACAGTTTGAGTGTCATTACAAGCCATCTTGTTCATCATGTAAACGGTTTCTGCATTAGAAATATCTACACTTTGGGAGTTAAAATTATGACCCATACTGTCTCCCTCTGAATATGAGTCTACTAGTTTCCCGTAGACTGAGGCTCCGGGGAAGACCTGGTGGGACATCCCACCCGTGTGTGGCCTGGGGCAAGGCAAGTGAAACACAGCTTCTCTGACATACAATGGGTGATGGTGGTGTGTTTGCTGTCACCACAGACACGACAAGCTTTCTCTCGATTACCACCCTGGAATCTTCCGCCACGAGCACTGCTGCGCTGCTGCACTTTCCCCATCATCTGCTCTAACATGGCCATCATACGAGACATAATTCTATCCTCAGCGTCTTGACTATTCTGTAATACAGCTGGCGTAGAGACACATGAGGGGGGGCATGGAGTCTGATGTGAGGTGTAGCTCTGACTTGAAACTGTGACAGAGGAGGGACACTGCGGGTGACACACTGAACTAGGGATTGGAGCAGTAATGAGGGTAGGGCACTTAGTGTGACACTTCTCAGGCACAGGCTGACTGTATGCCGCTGGGTTAGGCTGCATACTGGCAAGTGTGGTGGTGTGGCTCTTTACCCGCAAAGTGCACAGGCTCTTCCAGAGGCCCTTAGCTCTCTCTGATAGTCATCAATTCTCAACTGTATGTCACGTGCACTCCACTCATGAATGGGCTTACACTTAAAGATAGAGGATAGTTCTGGGTCGGGACAATGCTTGACAAACATACGTGTCACCTCTTCACCGGAATTCTCCATCCGCCTGCCTTGCCTGCGGAGGCCTTCATCAGCCAGATCAGCTGCTCTGTTTACTCTCAACCAGTAATCAACTGGGTTCTCGCCAGGTCTGGGCAGGGTGGAGTAAAAATCTGCTAGTGGGAGACATGAGGACACATCGCTGAAATACTGGAGGAGAATATCATAAATGAGGCCAGGGTTCTGTTTCACGTCGAGAGTCTGATCACTGCGCAGGGCAACCTTCACAACATCCCTCGCCTTGCCCATCAACCTCCCCATGATCTCCTCTGCCTGCTCATCCACAGGACACCGCTGCTTTCTCAGATAAGCATTAGTTATGTCAATCCAGTCCTGGACTGGATATTTGTCAGAACAGTCACCTCTGAACAACTTAGGCTCTTTGTCTGATTTTACATGTACAGTAACGTGTGAGTCTGTCTGTCTGACAGTGCTAGAGTCAGTTCCTGTATGTGTAGGTGATGTGTTCTGCATGTGTGTGATGTGATGTTCAGGGGATGAGCCACCCTGCTGTTCACTGCTAGTATTCACTACGCCAGCAGACATTAACTTGGCTACAATAGATTCACCAATCTGGGCACCTAACTGTCCCACCATGCTCGTGAGGTGGTTAATAGCAGCAGAATCAATACTGCTTGGTGTTGATGTGAGAGGACCCTCCCCCAAAAACTGGCCAACAGGCGTACAACCTGGGTTCTGACTTAACCTTGTACCCCTACCGCTGTCAGTTAATGACTGGGAATAACCCACCTCCTCACTGTCCAACCTATGTCCAACAGCACCACTATCAGAACCCCGCCATGCACCCCTTCATACCCCTTCCTTTAGGAAGAACTGGACTAGCAAAATTATCTCCAACATTACTGTATCTATATTTCTCAGCCATAATGGTAAGTATCTGCGTTGTGTATTATCAAATGCAAATAAATTTTTTTTTTTTTTCAAAAAAAAAAAAAAAAAAAAAAAAAAAAAGTAGCCTACTGTATATCAAGGATAATGAACCATTCCCCACACTGGACTAATATAACCACAGCCCTATACTACCTAACCATATACAAAGACAACTCTGACCACACTTGATCTAGCACACTCGAGTTGGACTTCAACGCAGCATCCACGGCGATCGGCGTTGGGCTGATCTGGGAGATCGACGGGTCACGGCACCAGTGTAACGGTGATTAGACGGTGAAGGGACTGAGACCAAAACTGGCTTTCCTCACATTTATTCCTTTGGAAAATCAGAACACAAAACAGGCCTTCAGGCACTGGCGTACATAAAACAGCATCCAATGTAAAGCATACCGCTTCTGATCTTCTGTTGTAAATTATTACAAAAAGAAACATTCATACAGAAGGATACACCTTTAGCATACTAGACGGGGATAAAATAAACTTAAGAAAAATACACAGGAAAATATTTCCTCATTCTGTAACTAATTCACATTTAACATATGGAGCAACATACCTTTGGAAAATCAGAACACAAAACAGGCCTTCAGGCACTGGCGTACATAAAACAGCATCTGCGCGTACAAAATAAAAGAAATACACTGAATACATGGAAAGTTGCTAGCGGAGTTTACAGCTAGTCACGTAAGACTCCGTGTATATGAACTCGTGGTCATAATGAAAGCATTAATAAACTTTCTCTAAGTTGCTAGAATTGCACCCAAATCTTAACAATACATGTAAAGTAATATAACACAGGTGATATGTCGAAGTTTTCAACTTAAACAACATTTTACAGTTACAACATTAAAACAAAGCGGGAAGTGTTTTATACAGTCAACCTACCCAATGTAAAGCATACCGCTTCTGATCAGGTACGGCAACAACACAAGGACAAAACGCAGCAGAGCTGCAGTACACCATTTCTCCAAAGGGGGGCTCCAAAACACCAAACTCAATACAGCTGCTTAATTACAGTGAAAATCACATACATTTCTAACTCTGTTACACGTCTCTCCTCCGAATTTCCCAACAAAAACCCCGCCCCCTCTCAGAAAATACATAAAACTCGCATTACTGAGCTATATGCGTTTAAAAGTAGCCTATTAAAATGGTACAATGGCATTGCTCAGTTCAACGTTTTGGGAAATCGGGCATTTTGTCCCGCTTCAGCTCTTATTCAAAAGTTAATAACGCGCTCAACATTCAGGTAAATAAGGATGTCCCACTGTCATCTGTGCAGACTGAGCTCGTGCGTCATCCTCGCGCAGTTATTCAGCCAATAAAGTGTAGACCTATGTATTTCATAGAACATTATGTCTAGTACTATATAAATTACAAAGGTTTAATTGGCATCTTTATTTCAAACGACCCGACCGACCGCGACCCGAATATCATTAAAAATATTTTTGGATGACTCGTAACCGCGGGTGACCGCAGGCACTCGTCGCTCATTTTGGATCATTCCGCGCATCACTGATTCACGGGGCCTATTTGTAAACCGTTGTAGTAAAAAAAAAAAAAAAAAAAACGGACTTCCAAAATAATCCGGCGGGCCAGAAAATATTGCTGGCGGGCCAGTTTTGGCCCGCGGGCCGCCAGTTGCCGACCCCTGCTGTAGATCGTGGTTTGAGTGCTTGTACGTCACACTGTTGCGTGTTTGTATATACAGTATATATGTGCATGTATGTATCAATATAGTTTTATTTTCATGATGTGGCTTAAATACTTCACACATGAAGGGAACTCTACTTTTATTTAATTTTTTTATTTTTGGAATATTGAACTCCATCTCTACATATTTATTTACTTTATTTTTAAAAAATTTGAACAGTCTAATTTTTATTAATTAATTAATTTATTAATTTAACTCCATATCATATGTATTTATCTTAGTATTTATTTATTTATCTACATATTTATTTTTCAGAAAATTGAACACATCTCTATTTATTTATTTTATTTATTTATTTTTGGAAACCAACTCAATCTCCATTTTATGTATTATTTGTTACTGTATTAGTTCATCTTTGTTAACGTTAGTTAATAGAAATACAGCTGTTCGTTGTTTGTTCATGTTAGTTCACCGTGCATGAACTAATATGCACAAGATTTTAATAAAGTATTAGTAAATGTTGAAATTAACATGAACAAAGATTAATAAATGCTGTTTACGTGCAATTCATTTTTAGTTCATGTTAACTAATGTAGTTAACTAATGTTAACTAACGAACCTTATTGTGAAGTGTTTTTTTTTAGGCAAATGAACTTCCTGTTGAACGGGTGGTTTTAAGTGATACTGTGGTTTTGAAAAGTGACCAGCTACTGGGAGTCACATAGAAACATCCTGAATCTGCAGGTGTTTTTGCAGCTGTAGTTACTCATGTTTTGTTCATCCGTGTAGATAAACAGTAAAAAGAAGGAGTCAGCATGGGAATTCACGAAGAGCCTGTACGACGCCTGGTCAGGGTGGCTGGTGGTCACGCTCACAGGACTTGCATCAGGTAAACACACACACACACGCTCTCTATCTTTGTGAGGTCATTCAGTGACGCAACGGTCCTTACCTAACCCTACAGATCACACCTAACTGCCTAAACCTAAACCTACCCTTAATAATAATCCCTAAAACCAAACCTTGACTCTCAAACAGGACTTTAAACCGTCCAAGATATCCTTACTTTACTCACTCCGTCCTCACTCCGATGGTCTAAAACTCAAACTGGTCCTCACAAAGATAGTCGTACACACACACACACACACACACACACACACACACACACACACACACACACTGCTTTTCTCAAACTCACTTTCACACATCTATCCACCCACTCACTCATTTGCACACAAGGTCATCAGATGCTAGCACAAGCGACGTTGTAACGCATATAAACAAATAAAAAAAAACTCATTGAATAAAAACATTGAGTAGAGCTGATCTGCAGTAGTAGTTATGTTAATGTAATCACACTCACTGCTTAATTAAATATTAATCTCTAGATTTAGTCCCCAGCTGTTAAACTAGTCAAGATATACGTAGAGGTTACTATCGCTGTCTTTAATTCTAATGTTAATTTAATCCAGTTTTTTTTTTTCACCCACAGGTTTGATAGAAACACTGCAGGGGGTCAGTGGCCCGATATATACATCATATTAAAAAAATGTCAAAATATACTCTAGATTTCATAATATATTGCTGAATGAGGCTAATGTTGTGGAGTCTTTTTTAAATAAATCGGGGTTTTTTTTATATTCTATTAATATAATATAATATAAAATTAGTACAGAGAGTTTTTATAAAACAGACCTCAATATCGTGGTCACTTAACACACACACACACACAAACACACACACACACCACACACCTTTGAGCCATAAGGTTTAATCTTCTGAACACACTATGCTGAACTCAGCTCATTTCTTAATTCACCCTGAGCTACAGCATTTGCACTGTTTGTCAGGTGTTTATTTAAAGCTACATACATTAAACCTATTACAGAACAGTAACTTCACTTTAAAAAAATGTTGATAAGTATTTTATCATTTGGCTTTCTATTGTACCTCCTGTATCATGGTGGTTATCAGTGTACTTTATAGGGGTAGTTCACCCAAAAATGAAAATTGTGTCAGTAATTACTCGCCCTCATGTCGGTCCAAACCTGTAAGTCTTTCGTTTATCTTCAGAACACAAATGAAGATATTTTTGATGAAATCTGTGAGCTTTATCCCTCCATTGACAGCTGCGCAACTACCACTTTGACGCTTCAAAAAGTTCATAAAGAGATCGGTTTAGTCCAATTTTTTTGTTTGGAAGAATCTCGATCGCTTTAAATGTTCTTCAATTTCACTTGAAGTATATCTGGGCCTTTACCATTATATTGAATAAGACGATAAATAAATACTTTAAATGAGTCAAATATAAAGACACCAATATATTATTGGTTAATACCTGAAAGATTATCACCATGTTTTTTACAGTGTATTTCTGGCAGCCACAGTTACTGCGTTTTTTGTTTTGTTTTGCCTTAAATTTAATCATTTATATTTAACTTTCTATATCACAATGGTAACGGGGATCTCAGTAACCGTGGATCAGTGTTTCAACAGTGCTTGCTGCTTCATTAGTGCATGAAGGATTGCATAAATGCCTGTGTTCCTCGTTGTCCTTCCTCCTCAGGAGCGTTAGCTGGGCTGATCGACATCGCGGCCGACTGGCTGAACGATCTGAAGGAGGGCGTGTGTCTCAGTGCCATGTGGTTCAATCACGAGCAGTGTTGCTGGGGCTCCAACGAGACCACGTTTGCTGAGAGAGACAAGTGTCCTCAGTGGAAGACATGGGCTGAACTCATCCTGGGTCAGGCCGAGGTCAGTGTGTTACTTTATGTATGCCACCGCTCAAATGTTTGGGGTCAGTAGGATTTTTCTTGTTGTTGTAAGAAATTAATACTTTTATTAAGTAAGTGATTTCTGAGAAATGCTGTTAAAAATGGGAATCAACTCCCAAACAAACAATTTAGTACATATTTGCTAGATGTCTGTTCTGTGTGTGTGCTGAAAAGAATATTGTGTTTTGTACATATTCCTGGCTGTGTAAAAAGGAGATGGAACAAAGTGGATTGGACCGATCCACAGAGCAGCGCAACACTAGTAGCCAATCAGCAGTAGGGGGCGTGTCCATTCATGATGGGAGAGGAGAGAGAGTGAGCCAATCAGGAGTAGGGGGCGTGTCCATTCATGATGGGAGAGGAGAGAGTAAGCCAATCAGCAGTAGGGGGCGTGTCCATTCATGATGGGAGAGGAGAGAGTGAGCCAATCAGCAGTAGGGGGCGTGTCCATTCATGATGGGAGAGGAGAGAGAGTGAGCCAATCAGGAGTAGGGGGCGTGTCCATTCATGATGGGAGAGGAGAGTAAGCCAATCAGCAGTAGGGGGCGTGTCCACTCATGATGGGAGAGGAGAGAGTAAGCCAATCAGCAGTAGGGGGCGTGTCCATTCATGATGGGAGAGGAGAGAGAGTGAGCCAATCAGGAGTAGGGGGCGTGTCCACTCATGATGGAGGAGGAGAGAGTAAGCCAATCAGCAGTAGGGGGCGTGTCCATTCATGATGGGAGAGGAGAGAGTGAGCCAATCAGCAGTAGGGGGTGTGTCCACTCATGATGGGGGAGGAGAGAGTGAGCCAATCAGGAGTAGGGGGCGTGTCCACTCATGATGGAGGAGGAGAGAGTAAGCCAATCAGCAGTAGGGGGCGTGTCCATTCATGATGGGAGAGGAGAGAGTGAGCCAATCAGCAGTAGGGGGTGTGTCCACTCATGATGGGGGAGGAGAGAGTGAGCCAATCAGCAGTAGGGGGTGTGTCCACTCATGATGGGGGAGGAGATAGTGGGCAAGAGGGAGATTTGATAGACTGTAGATAGAGAGATGCTGAGAGACATTAGACAAGAGAAAAGCTCAGAGGAAGATCACTGGGAAAGAAGGGTTATGATCAGGCAAGAGCTTTAGGAGCCGCGCTAATATTAGAAAAGCTTTCCAGCGCTGGAGAGACAGAAGCGGAAGGCCTGAAAACAGACGGCTGAGGTCGCGTTGTTTCTGCTCCATAAATGAGTAACATTGGCGTTTCACAGACCCAAGATATGCTGTTGTTGTGCATGTTAGATATTGTAGAAGGACAGTTTGAGTGTCATTGTGTCTGGAGCCGCTGACGTGCATTGCGTGTTCGTGCGTTTTGGGGGCGGAGCAATGAAGAGGGGGGTGTGTTTGTTTGGCTGTCGATTTTCAAATATCAACAGTGTTTCTCAGAAATTGCTTACTGCACCTTTAAGCAAGGATGCATTAACTTGATCAAAAGTGACAGTAAAGACATTTTATAATAAAAACATACATATCAAGCACCATAACTGTTTTCAATATTGATTATAATCTGAAATGTTTCTTGAGCAACAAATCATCATATACTGATTTCTGAAGGATCATGTGACACTGAAGACTGCAGTAATGATGCTGAAAATACAGCTTTGATCACAGGAATAAATGACATTTTACAATATATTCACGTAGAAAACATTTATTTTAAATTGTAGTAATATTTCACAATATTTCAGTTTTTACTGTATTTTTAATCAAATAAATGCAGCCTAGGTGAGCAAAAGAGACCAACCCAAACCTTTCAAAATGAGTGTACACCAGATGAATCCATCATGATGTTCGTTTGGCTTTATTAATGGCTGTTGTGTTTGTGTTCTAGGGCCCCGGCTCCTACATCATGAACTACTTCATGTTCACGTTCTGGGCGCTGTCCTTTGCTTCCTGGCCGTGTCTCTGGTGAAGGTGTTTGCGCCGTACGCCTGCGGTCTGGGATACCTGAGGTAATCCTGCCGAGCAGTTGTTGACAAGAGACGCTTGTCTTCAAACAGGTTTTACCAGATATCTTAAGAAGAATATGATTTTTCCTTGGGTAACTAGTTCTTCTAGTAGGCCATTATTGACGTGTCACGGATAAAACCTAGCTTTGTATGTTATTATTATTTTAAAATAAGCTTAATTCAATTAATATATGTATTTAAATTGTATTTCAGTTTTAGTAAAAAGGTTATTAAAATGCTTACATAAATCAGACCAGCTTGCAAATCAAATTTGCAATAATAAAAGTGTCAAACTGTCACGCTTTATTCACGAACTCATCATTGTGGTGTTTGTCACATGGAGCCGGGAAATGGTGCGCTGCGGATTAAGATGTTCTTAACAGGTCAGGTGACCACTGAGAATGAGACCGCATTAGCTCTGATTTTGTCACTGTTTCTATGGTTACCAAAAGTGTTATGCAAGTTTTACAACGGCACTTAGTCTATTCATCAATGGAGAGCAAGGGTCATGAACAGAGGCGTGTAACCTTCAATAAATGTACATCGAGACGACGATTTTATGTGAGTTTCTTTGTTTGTATTTTATTTGATATGGTTTTATATACATTTTATAGCTTATTAAATATGTAGATATACAGTAGTCAACATTTGAGGTGGATCACCACGTGTGTATGATTATTTTCTATATGTAAATACACAAGAAATATTTGCATGTGACTGTATATATATATACCTATACATGATTTTTATTATATATATAAATGCTTTATATATAAATAACACGTTTCTTAAACATATACATGCATGTGTGTGTATTTATAAAAAAAATTATACACAATATATAAACGTATATTATGTAAACACAAACTTTTCTTTGGAAGCGATACCTCAAACTGCCCCACTTCACACAACACTTGAAGCTATTTTAATATGTAAATTGGTAATTCAAAATGTATTTCTTGTGTTTTATAATATCTCTCTCTATCTCTACCCCCCCCCCCCCTTCTCTATCTCTATCCCCCCCCCCCCCCTTCTCTCTCTCTATCTCTATTCCCCCCCCCCCCCCCCTTCTCTCTCTCCCTCTCTCTCTCTCTCTCTCAGATTAAAACCATCCTGAGGCGGCTTCATTATTCGCGGGTACCTGGGCAAGTGGACTCTGCTGATAAAGACCATCACTCTGGTTCTGGCCGTGGCGTCGGGCCTCAGTCTCGGGAAGGAAGGTCCGCTGGTGCACGTGGCCTGTTGCTGTGGCAACATCTTTTCCTACCTCTTCCCCAAATACAGCAAAAACGAGGCCAAGAAACGAGAGGTCAGCCTTCATTCTGATAGGTTCACGTCTAAATCTGGATATTACCTACATATGTAGACGGCGATTAGGGTCGGGTACTATACTTGATATAACATTTTTATTTGCGATTCCTCTTATCGATTCTTTTGTGAGCATTTCAATGACTTTTAAGCTATGTTTCGTGCATGTGTAACTACATTGGCCAACTCTTAAAGTTAAAACACTATTTATAAAAAAACGACGATAAAAAAAGTAAAAACCGAGAATCTAATCGAACCGAACTGTGACCTTAGAATCGAAAATGTAATCGAATCGAGGATTTGGAGAATCGTGACACCCCTAATTAGTAAAGGCTAGTTGTTAGTTTTTCCTGTGGTTTAAAAATACCATAGACTGTCTTGTCTAAATGTTCTTCAGCCTGTTGATTTTTGTTTATGATATTCAGCTACAATTAAATGTTTAGCAATAAGACTACCGTATTTTCCGGAGTATAAGTCGCACCAGTCAAAAAATGCGTCATGAAGAAGAAGAAAAAACATATATAAGTCGCACTGGACTATAAGTCGCATTTATTATGAAATTTATTTCACAAAAC